>JAXCGZ010002160.1:0-12500 GCA_037179515.1 Halocaridina rubra
GAAAGAATTAAAATGTAGCATAAAATGATAAATAGCGAGTAAGGGTGATGACATTAACTAAATACACTCGTGTAATGTAGATTTCTATAATGCATTCAATGCTTAATAGTTGCTGTTTTATGGCTTCTAGGCAAACCATACCTATAAAGACGAGTCTGTGATATGACCCTTTCCTTTATCACCTACTAATAAAGTAGACTGCCTTAAAGGCATCAATAATAATAATAATAATAATAATAATAATAAGATCTAAGGAGAATTATTGGAATAGACATCATGAAAGTAATGCAGAGGTATATTAAAACCCAGCAGAGAACTGGATATCCATTACACATCTTTTATAATCCCTACACATCTGACAGGTCATTACATTCTCCATCTCTGTTCTCTTTACAGCCTGATAAAGACTGTTTTATTTTAAAAATTTTTGGCCCATCCTGGTGTCACAATAATCTTAAAAAAAAAAATTTTTTTTTGCTTTTTTTTTCCAAAAAAAAAAATCCGCGATAGGTGAACCGCGAGATAGCGAGGGATTACTGTATATATATACATACACCCTGAGTACATCAGTCTATGGAAGACTGCACTGCTTACGCCCATATACGGAAGCATTTCTCAGAATAGAAAAAATTTTTATGGTGTGTTTTGTACTGAGAGATGAGGTAATCACCCAGCTAACTGAAGCCTCTTCCATTTTCTCATGCCCTTTCAGGGGTAGGGGTTGGTTGTGGCAGCTTGGCCTCTTTTGCTGTTCCTCGTACGAGCTGCAGCTCCAGAAGATGGATCTACACCAAAGACTTTGCCACTCCAGGTCCTACAGACTGAGTTGCAGCTGGTCAGGGTATGATAAAGCCCTGCAACCTTCATTTTGTTTAGTTAAGGCCAACCTAGTGGCTTCACTGGCAATTGAAGTGAGTTGAAACAATCATGTACTGTAGTTTTGTGTGCAGTTTACAAATTAGAGAGTGGAACTATTATTAGTATTTTCATACAAAGTGCATAGATGATACAATATGAGTCTAAAAGCATTTTCCTGAAACATATACAGACCTACTTGTACGGGCCAACAGAAAGGTGTCAACAGTTCTATGTAGTATTATGTTACACTAAGCTTTAAGATATAATGCATACATTTAATTCATAACCCTGTTATCATGAATACTGCTACAATCACAAAAGAAGTGTTACGGAATTGAGTGTCTGCTCCTACCTTCTATACTGAGACAAAAAGATAACTTTTTTAGTTTTTTCTTCAATTGTTTCTGTGTAGTAATTATTATCTGGTTGAGGAATGACAGTTGCACGCTGATAAGGATTGACCTGACAAAGAATTAAAGACCATATATTAAAATATTCCTGAGCAACACCTACCAGGATTGTTAGATAAAAATATGTACTAAAAAAAAAAAGAAGAAAATTTTCACAAAGAAAATTACACAAGAAACAGCTTTACTACAAAGTCTGAGAGAGTGTATTCAACTTTCATATTATTTCACCAAGAAAGAAATCATGGATATATTTAAATATTAGTAATTTAACACCAACCTTTTCTGCTCTCTGAATATCTGGCCATATATCTTGCCCAGCTGTTACTAACTCCTTCTCAGTACCCTCTTGGAGTCTGTCTCTTAAAGACAGCAAAGCTGCCTTCATGTTTCGAGGTGTGTGATGTGCAAGATACCTATAGGACAGCCTCCCAACGACTAAATCAGGACGATACGTACGATATAGCCTGTACACAAATAATAAAAACACAATGATATAATCGTATAATTAAAAATGAAAATAATGAACATACAGGGACTCTTAATTAGAATGAATTTTAGTATTGAAAATAAGAAGCGATGATGCAAAACAGTATGAAAATATGTTCAACTTGATGATACTACAGCCTTTTTCCATTTACCAGTGTACATAACATACAAATAAAGAAGTAAAAAAATGGTATATCTGTAAGATAAACTCTAATATACAGGAAACAAAGAAAATAATTTTGGAACACTCTATCTATCTTTAGACGAAATAAATTACTTCCGATTTGACTACAAAGAAGATTGATAGATATAATACAGTGCCAATATGAAAACAAGCTTTTCAGAATAAGTGAATCAGATCTGACTTAAAAGAAAACCATTTATAAAGCAGTGTCACAAAAAACTCTTAAAATATATTTTCCTCTCACTATGCAATTATAGTATATTCACTGGTCAAAGTAAAACCTTACCTAAGAAGTTGTGACACTTTCTCATAGAATCCTGGTTTCTCTTTAAGCCTAAAGAGAGCTTTCGTTCGGCATTCCGAGACATCGGAGCGAGCGGTCGTGTAACCGAGTATTTTGCACACTAAAAGTACCTGACAAAACACGTATCGCATGAACTTGGTATCAATACTGTATAATGTAAAAAGTAGTAAATGAGAAAGAATTATTCTCTTGTATTCCAAGCATTTTGTAAGTTCTCAGTAAAGAGATGTGGAAGAGGAAAGCTGGTAGCCTAAATATATCATATATGAATTTAGACAATTCCACAGTATTTCAAATATTACATCATATATATCTTGTGGTAAATGACATTAAGCTCATACTAACATGACTCTGTTTACTGGAACTGAATCTAATGGTGCACCAGTAAATATATAAACTTAGCTCAATCAAAATCAACTTTTTACTATTATAATTATAACCTACTTAATTCCTCCAAATATATTCATATACTTTACAATTGTATGATAGCTTTCAAACAATCAGTATAATATGGTGTACAGTGAGTCTATTATTTCTCTCTGTGCATCCCATCAAGTGTTTCCTGGACAGATGTTAGAAGAGGGAGTTGGGGGTTCATATTTATTTACACATACAGTTCTCTTGATAGGATTAAAATGAAATGCAAATTTGAAATCCGCATCCTTTATTTGGCTGCTTATATTTTCTAACATAGAAGAATGGGGGAGTCTAACAACTTCCATGCATTTAGGATTCCAAATATTTCACGGGGAGCAGCTATAGCAGATAGATTTGCTTAGATCTAAGCAAAAACTATCTTCTACTAAATGTAAACATTACAATCTATGTTATATTGGAGAAACTGGACGCAGCTTGGAGCTAAGGGTCAATAACACAGGAGAGCAGTTTCTTTGAAAAATAAAAATAGTGCAATTGCCAAACATCGCTGGTCCTAAGTTAACCACATGGACTTTAAAAACAGCTAATTAGTTTTTAAAAAGTCATAGTCAAAAGGCTAGGAGGTTAATTGAGGGCATGGTGATAAACAACTTACTAACCATTCCCAGCAATAAATCCATTTAAAAGGTCGATAATACTAATTCTGCTAAAATTGCACAAGAAGCCAATCTCCTGAAAACAGCTAGCAAATATAAATCCGAATTTGCTCCCTTACTAAACCCTCCTAAGCCTCTTCTAGACCCTGAAGTGTTGCCTGTAGGAACCTCAAAATCCTTGGAGAGCACAACTGTCATGGGGCCTTACCCCTGTATATTTTTAAGGAAACCCTTAAAGCTTCAGTTTCCCAAATCGATCTAGTAATAACAAACTCCAAACATATGATAACTAAGTGTGACGTAATGCCAAGCCCTATAGCAGACCACGAGGAAATTGTAACGTCCCTAAATATTCGCAAACCAAAGAGACAACCAATCTTTAAAACATTCAGATGCTTAAGAAATTATTCACAAGAATTACTTTGTAGTTTACTTATGAATGAAGTACATAAATTAAATGAAATTCTATATACCGATAATATCAATACACAAGTAAATATTTTAACCAGTGTCTTATCATCATGTATAGATCGATGTGCACCACTCGTGACAAGAGAAATATTTCGTCCCCCCGCTCCTTGGATAACAGATGACATAAAAAACATTATGAAAGAAAGAGACAAACTACAAAATGAAGTAAAGCTACAAAGAGATAATATCCCTTTAAGAGAAAAGTTTACAGAGCATAAGAAACAAGTAAAATCATTATTAAGTAACAGTAAGAAACAGTATTACAAAAATGAATTTCAAAACGCTAAAGGCAATATCTCTGATACATGGAAAATTGCTAAAACCATGCTTTCCAATAACTGTAATAAAAGTAGTAACATATCAATTATACCCGATGAGGTAGATGTAAGTGCTAAAGCAGAAGAGTTCAATAATTTTTTCGCTGAAGTGGGGAAAAAAACCTTTGAAAAAACAAAAAAAGAAATAATAAATGAAATCAATAATAGTAATGGTGGTAATAATAATGATGATGGTAGTAGTAATAATAATAGAAATGTTGATAATGGTGTAAATAATAATGATGGTGGTAGTAATGGTAATGATAATAGTGATGATGGTAGTAATAATAATAATAATGTTCAAGAACATAGTGCATTCAATAGAAGTAATGATGTCTTTAACCCTACTACAGTAGATTGTAATACAGTAATCTTAGTAATAAAAAATCTGAAAGACTCTAATGCATATGGATCAGATGGAATTTGTTTTCGTTTTATTAGAGATTCATTATTTGTAATAGCTTATTATCTGACGGTAATAATCAATACTTCCATAGTTACCAATATCTACCCAGATTTATGGAAAAATCCCCATGTAATTCCTGGTTTTAAAAATGGAAATCCTGACGACGTCTCTAACTATAGACCAATCTCTTTACTACCAATTTTATCAAAGATACTTGAAAAGATTGTTGCAAATCAGTTAAGTGAGTTTCTTGAAAAAAATAAACTTATTGCAAAAAGTCAACACGGTTTCAGGCCAAAATTATCAACTGAAACTGCCTTATTGAAAATATCAGATGAAATATACAAAAATATAGATAATAAGAAAATATCATTGCTACTACTACTCGATCTTTCTAAAGCTTTTGATAGTGTACACCATACCACTCTATTAGAAAAATGCAAAAAAATGAACATTGACCCAAGCTGGTTCGAGAACTATTTAAAAAACCGCTATCAGTCAGTCAGGATAAAAGATGTAGTCTCAAGTCGCAAGAAGGTATTGTTTGGGGTCCCTCAGGGATCGATCCTAGGACCTATACTTTTTCTAATATATGTAAACGATCTAGTAAAATATTTACCTAACTGTTATGTCATTCAATATGCTGACGATACTCAAATCTTAATTGAAGGAGAAATTAATGATTTAGAAAATATTATTCGTAGAGCAGAAGAAATTTTGTATATGGCTAAACGTTACTTTCTAAAAAATGGTCTGTTACTTAATGAAACTAAAACCCAATCTATTCTTATCGGATCCAGACAATTATTATCAGAAGTTGATGACAATCTTCATATAAATTTTAACGGTAATATCATTAAGCCAATGAACTCGGTAAAGAACCTAGGTGTCTATTTTGACCGTTACATGAATTTTGAAATGCATATAGATGAAATTTATAAAAAAGTAATGGGTACTCTAATATATCTAAATAGGGTAAAAGACTCATTTGAAACATCAACTCGTATAATAATTGTCCAGTCCTTAGCTATGAGTTTAATTAATTACTGTCTCAAAGTTTGGGGATGTACAAATAAGACTCAATTACAAAGAATACAAAAGTTACAAAACTTTGCAGCACGAGTGGCTGTTGGCAATGTAAGAAAATACGAGCACATCTCTCCTGTTTTAAAAGATCTAGAATGGATAAAGATTAGAGATAAATATGTTTTTTATATATGTACCTTTGTTTTTAATATACTAAGAAACAATATTCCTGATTGCTTGTATAATTTTTCTACAGTAAGCTCAGTTACCGGGTTAACTACCCGTCAAGGGGAAGATTTATTAGTACGAAGGTCTAAAACTGATATTGGCTCAAGAGATATAAACATTCGTGGACCTCATTTATATAATCAGCTTCCCAGAGAACTAAAAAATGCTGGTTCAGTGTATACTTTTAAATATAATCTTAAGAAGTTGCTCTTAAAGGAAGATTTTACTTGTAAATTTTAATGGTACACTCATCTTTATGATTTGTTTGTTTTAGTATGTCTATATCGTACACCACAGATGTCTATCTGGAATATATATGTATCTTATTTAAATACCCAATGTACATTGGAATAAAGGATTATTATTATTATTATTATTATTATTATTCTTTTACATCACTTGTAAACACCCCAGTTGATGGGGGCAGTAGTCTCCAGAAGTCTAGGGATCAATGTACTGAGCCCTAAATACAGCTGTATATACTTACACCTTTTTGGGGTTTTATTGGACAACCTTCATTTGTAGTCCTCGTTATCGTGGCTGCTTATTCAGAATAATAATAATAATAATAATAATAATAATAATAATAATAATAATAATAATAATTAAGTGTAAGCGGAAACTGCATAAAATTACCAGATTAACATTCGATGCCAGATTAAATATAGCTTGGTAGCATATGTGGACGTATCTGTTGTGAGCATCAATAACGCCATACTCAAGTAAGCCTCCGAGCCAAGACAGGACAGAGAACTGCCATGAAGGATCGACTGGCTATAAAAAAGACACCAAAACACAGACTGCATAAGAATAAATAGAAAAAGCAAACATAAGCCTAATGTTTTATATATATAAAGTCTGTCAAATCTATCAAGTCGCTATCAAAAACTATCAAAAGCATCTTTCATATAGCATGAACAATTTAGACATTTTTATACGAAAAAAATTATAAAACCCACAACTACAGTGGCACAGGATACAGCTAATGGGATGATGTGATAAGGAAAATCCTCTCCTTCTGGGATCAAGCTGTAAAGAATCTTACGACGGGTGGTCTTATCTGAAAATGAAATTTCATTCATTTATTAACAACTCTAATTTTAAGATATGATATTCACTACATATATTACATATACAGAACTGTATATATGACAGAGCTTGGAAGTTTAAGGAAAATTTGGCTCCTACTGCTTGAAGTAGGCCTATATTAGAATAAAAAAAAAAGAGAGAGAGAGAACTCACCATATCCACCTCTAAAAACCACATGCTCCGCAAGTTCTTCTAAAATTCTACGACTGAGACCATTCACAGTATTCCTTTCGATTTCAGTAACACAAAATTTTAATTGGAGTTTATCAATATCTTTGCTTTTTTTACTTGCATCTGGAAAATCAAAATAAAAGTAAAGAATATAGTTCAATTCCTATTTTTTTAACTCAAAACTCACTAGAGATCAACTAATGCCCACTTATGCCCTAACCTAATGTAGTCCTACAGGACTGAGATTTCTGTACATGAACAGTGCACTAGCGCAACAATGACATTAATTTACCTATAAAACTCAATATGGAACAGTTATGGATTACATACCAGCTATATTCCAAAGATTTACGTACATTTTCGTTTAGGATTGTTAGCTTAAAAAGCACTTATATGATAAACACGTCCAATTCTAGAGTAGTGAATGCACATGTGGATGTTAATTTCTTTACATAGGGCTATTGCTCCACCAAAGATGCTCACATTTAATGATGTGCTGAATGACCCTGTTGAGTTAACAGATGATACCACAAAATAAATGACATTACCCTTTCACTTTTATCTACTAGTTCTAGCAAAGAGAAGGCACATTAGGCTATAGAACTGAACTCAGGAGCTTCCACTGGGGATATATATTAGAAATTGGAAGAAATAGGAAGCATATCAGAGGCCGCTGGTTGGGGTGGGGGGAGGCTGAGATTGGTCAACTGTTCTTCTAATTATATATTGATGCTTAAATATGAAAAATACAGTAATTAGTAATTACAATATTTGATTACAAAAAGAAGAAATTTTGCTGCTTACTTATTGGCCTTCACCTGGAAACTAAACGTAAATCTACCAATGCTTATGATATGTTTTGAAGTATGTTCAGAAAAATAAACACAATATCTACTTTTAATTATAAAATATTTTAAATACTAATTACTTTCACATAGGTATCATTACTCAACAGCTCAACCCCAACCAGTTGTCTCATTTTCCAATTGCTTATGATATATATGACTGCAAGTGTCTGTATTGGGAGCCTGATACAGTAATTACATATCGCAATGAGCTGCAGAATGGTATAAGGTTGGCTTATAAGGTTCTGTTGATTAAATATGTCTATTTGGTATTATATGCTATGATTTGGAGGGTATATTGATATTATGTAAAATCTACTACTATTATCGTACAGACACAAGCAATATCTTATGGGGTAGTTTCATTAAGATATAGATTGTATTAGAATATTAGGTTAAGTTTGGTTACGTTAGAACGTTGCCATTTAATTAAGGACTTTGCTTTGACAAGTGTGACTGCTACCCTGAGTGAATGCCCTTTATAACCTCAAACCATGGCGGGTCTCGAACCGACGACCAAACGAATCAAAGTCGTGCATGCTACCAACCCGGCCACAGCGGCCCAAGCTTTAATAAAAAAATTAGTTAAAAATCAAAAGGTTAATCTAAATTACTTTATGAATGTTTTTGGTATTTCTTCAATATTTTGTAATTCCAATAAAGATTCGCTTTAAGCACCTCTCTATAACTCGTATTTATACCTCTTCAAATAGCAATTCCTTAACAGATATGAGTATAACTCCAATCACTCACATCTGGAAGACTATTACTTTGGTGAAAATCATGCAAATAAATTTATAGATAATTCTTAAAAACAAGCAGAACCAGAGAGAGGACGTTGTTTACTCAGGAGACACGGTTACAAACATCGAATTCTCAAATGAGCCGTGCTCCTGTATATACACACATATATTTACCCTATTAAGATACTTAATTAACTAACCTACCTAACTAAACCTAACCTAGCTTAGATTAGGTTAGCTACACAATTCTCTGATATTGCTTAATTTTAATAATGAACCATAAATTTACTTGCGTGATTTGTACCAAAGAACATTTTTCCAGGAGTGGGTGACGTTTTAGACATATATATCAAACAATTAATATCTGATGAGGTATAACTACGAATTATGGAGCAAAAAAACGAATCTTAATCGCATTTTCTTATTTTATCCATTGGTTTGTGATAAACATTTTGAAATATACTATGAGCTGAAGCGAGAGGCTGAAGAGCCTCTGCCCGTACTTGATCGAACATCCTCCAACTTCGACCATTGCAGTACAGAAATATGGCAAAAATAGTTGATGGGGCTTTAGCACTCTGATTATGTCTTAGGCTCGAATCCCCTCCAGGGGCAAATTGTTTCATATATCATGACTACATATAAAGATGAGTATAACAAAGCCATCGAACTATTTAAAGGCACACATACTATTCACTAAAAATTTGACGCTCATTTCAAGGTTATCCGTGGACTCCATTTTTGAAGAACA
The DNA here is from genome assembly GCA_037179515.1 of Halocaridina rubra. Lineage (NCBI taxonomy): Eukaryota > Metazoa > Arthropoda > Malacostraca > Decapoda > Atyidae > Halocaridina > Halocaridina rubra. The sequence goes on from JAXCGZ010002160.1 coordinate 9,324, forward strand.
ATCTTGTTTTCAACTAAGAGTCCGCCATCAATTCAAATGTCAACAATGCGAGTTGATATAAGTATACGGAAATAGTGAACTTTGTATTTGCCAAACTACAGTTAATATGTCAGAACTCTTAAACTTTATTTCCCAAATGCGATGTGATCGTTATTACATCAAGGACTACTTAATCTATTATGGGCTAAGTGCCTTCTTGCGAAAGACATTTGTACTGGAAATTGTCTCTGATACCCTGAGTGAATGCCCTTTCCAACCTCAAACCATGGCACGAAAGGTAATTCTTAAATAGGTACATGAGAATAATGAACTACAGTATTTACCAAACTACATATAAATAAAAGAAAAAACAAAATAAAGTAAAATAATATATATATATATATATATATATATATATATATATATATATATATATATATATATATATATATATATATATATATATATATATATATATATATATATATATATATATATATATATATATATATATATATATATATATATATATATTTTTTTTTTTTTTTTTTTTTTTTTTCTTAAAGATTAATTATACGCAGAAAGTGTTTTGGTATTCATGGTGTATCTATTTTTCTCCATAACATTTTCATCTTAATTTTAATACAACGGTGATTGCCGGAAGAAGATAATTGAGGCACGAAAATAATAAATAAATAAATAAATAAATACATACATAAGGTGTTTTTGTAGTTGCCGTTTACTGTATGCAAAAATGAAAAATAATCTCAATTTCCACAATTTATGGAGGTAGCTGAGTGCCTTATTACCTCTCTCTTAAATAAGCTTAAATTCAGTTTAAAACGGTTGCATATATAGGACTGAACTTCCTTTTAGAGCTCATCTGGTTATACTGCATGGCCATTCAAGAATAGGGATCTTAAATAACCCTATGCAGTAAATTATTATATTAAGTTGGATTAGGTGATTTTGCTTAGTAAATATGAATATTCCAAGAGAACCTTGCGGTACTCATCTTTGCAACTTTCAAAAGCAAGAAACAGCTCTCACTGCAATATTAATTACAAAATATTTCACCATGACTACTATATACAAAAGCAATAAAATATGAGGACAGATGTTCCGGTTTTACGTCACGGACTCCCTTTTCAACCAAGGGCTGGGAAGATGGCCTTCTTGCGAAGGACTTGTTTTGGCAGATGTAATCATTACCTTGAGTGCATACCCTTGCTAACCTCAGACCGTGACGGGGCGCGAGCCCTCGACCTGACGCCTCAGAGTCGCGGACGCTACCGCTTGAGCCACGGTGACTACAGATATACAATACCAAAAAATCAGTGATAGAATAGGTTATTATTTTGACAAAACTACCCAGCTTTGGATGGTACCTGGGCTAAAGCTGGCCAACTCTGCATAAGCTTACAGCCTTATGATCAAGAAAAGCATTTGATATTACAGTTACTGGTAATTCAAAACACACAGTAATGCATACTAGTTATACTAGAAAATACCAAGTCATTCATATATTGATACACAAGCACGTGTATACTCTAAAGTGGGGTCTTGTAAAGATGGGCAATCTCAGCGCTCTCTACTTTTATTCATATTTACAAGGAAAGTTATTTAACCTAAATGGATTCGGTTTTACGTCACGAACTCCCTTTTCTACTAAGGGCTAGGACGGTTGCCTTCTTGCGAAGGACTTGTTTTGGCAGTTGTAATCGTTACCCTGAGTGTATGCCCTTACTAACCTCAGTCCGTGACGGGGCGCGAACCCTCGACCTGCCGACTCAGAGTCGCAGACGCTACTAATTTGCCACGGAGACTACTTATTTAACCTAAACCAACAAATTTAAAAGGTTATTTAACTTTACATGGGGTCACTCATCTTTACAAGATCCCTAAAATGCAACTAGTAACTTGTAAACAACTCAGTAAAATGGCTTTTTTCTGAATGTGCAATTTTTGAAGGTTTGTCACTCAAGCCCCATTGCATGACCAACATGAAATTGGGGAAGTAATGCTAGATACCCTTCCTAATGTCCCGCGGTTTGTCCTCTCCAACACCGAAGTAGGTTTTTTAGATCAACACAAAATGGGAGATCACACATAATGCATTACTAAATAATAGTATGTATGTATGTATGTAGTACTTAACACATTTCAACAAATTCAAGAACATATATAACACTTCTTTCGTCGCTACATTCAAATCCTAGTGCTGAGAGCACTGTCAGGTTGTCCTCCATGTTGTATGTTGACAACCCCCATCCCATGTTTAATCCCGTTACAGTGTCAACCGTAGTTAGCAATCAGCTTATTCAGTATATATTAATATATGCATCTTTCAGTCCCTTAACTCTAAATATCATTCATATGATTCCAATTACAATATGGCCATGAAGTATTTTAAAAATAACTGACACAATATGTTAGCTAAATATACATAGAAATTAGAACGAAATTATGTAATTGGTATCTTATTACTCGACACACTCCCACGAGACCCAAAAACTCCTAGACTGGATCCAGTCTTCCGGATCTTGTAAGATGAGGAAGAAGTGATGTGAGCTTAGCAATAGCCAACGCCAAAATAGTACTCTAGAGGTGATGACCTTATATTCAGAATTGTCATCTTTTCATACGCCACTGCTCCATACGCAAAGCTGGACTATCGTCTCTTACATAAAAGTAAGGCTATTTGACATTTTCTAAACATTGTTTCTTTTATGCATAGATTTTTTTTTACTATGTGAAGTTTTTACATCCCTTGCACGTGTTCTCTCGAGTATGAAATCGGAGAGGAGAAATTTTCAGTTGCCAAATATTGCATTAGATTAGAGAAACTTCCTAGACAGTGTGATGAAACATAACACCCTACTGACCTACCTCTTGCCAATAACCTGTTTTCAGAATTGCTTGTGTGATCCAATGTTACATTCATTTCTTTCTAAGGTGTTGAAATTCCAATTTGCATCAAATCAAAAATATTTTTTATTACATTTGGTATATCAATTAAAATAATTGTTGTAAAAGTATAAACTGAGTTGATAAGTTATAGCGGGAAATTAATTGTATTCATTGTAAACTTGAAATATACTTAGTCTTTTACAACTAAAAGGAGTGGAAATTTGATACAAAGCTAGATTGCTAGTAGTAAAACAAATCATAGCATATAACGAAGCATGAACTCTTGAA
>JAXCGZ010002160.1:20000-52500 GCA_037179515.1 Halocaridina rubra
GATAAGAATGCATATGCTGCCCTTACTACGCCATTTATATGTATTTCTGGAGACAAATCTGCCAGTATGTTTACTCCTAGATCTCTCTCATTTTCTGTCTCTTGAAGTTGTACTCCAGCCACCGAGTAGTCAAGCTTGGGCCTTCTTGCACTTGTACCCATTCTCATTACCTTACATTTTGAGGTATTGAATTTCATTAGCCACTTTTCTGACCACTCATGCAGATTATTTAGATCCTCCTGAAGTTCTCTACCATTGTTCTCGTTTTTTTTCTTTCTTCACAATCTTTGCATCATCTGCAAACATATTCATGAATGAATTTACACACTCTGGTAGGTCATTTACATATACAAGGAACAAAAGTGGCCCTAAAACTGAACCCTGTGGAACTCCACTACTAACTCTTCTCCATTCAGACACTGAGTGTCTTACTCTAACCCTCAGTTCCCTTCCTTCTAAGTAAGTTTTTATCCATTCCAAGACATTTCCACCTATTCTAGCCATTGATTGCAGCTTCCTAATAAGTCTCCCATGTGGAACAGTGTCAAACGCTTTCTGGAAGTCTAGGAATATGCAATCTGCCCAGCCCTCTCTTTCCTGTAAGATTTGGCTTACCTCATCATAAAATTCTAATAAGTTTGTTACTGTTGATCTTCCTTCTCTGAAGCCATGTTGCCTCACTGACAAAAAGTTGAAGGATTCCAAGTGAAGAGAGATATGTTTCCTTAGTAGTTTCTCCATAAGTTTGCAAACTATGCTGGTCAAGGAAACTGGTCTATAGTTCAGAGCCGTATCCCTCCTTCCCTTTTTGAAGATAGGTATCACATTTGCTTGTTTCCAGCATCTTGGAATCTCCCCCGACTCCAGTGACTCCTTAAATATGATACTTAGTGCCACTGATATTGTGTTTGCGCATTTTTTAAGCACATGAGGGGATATGTCATCAGGACCTGTAGCTTTATGAACATCTAAATCCATCAGCGCCTTGCATACCTCTGTGGCTGTAAGGTTGATGTTCTCTAATACCGGCCCTTGAGCTTCTATCACTGCAATCTGAGGGGGTGGGGTATTTTCTACTGTAAATACTGACTGAAACTCCTTGTTCAATTCTTTGCAGATCTCTTCGTCCGTCTCAGTGTGTGTGTGTGTGTGTGTGTGTGTGTGTGATTGCCTAATTGTGATTACCTAATTGTGTTTACGGGAAAGAGCCCAAAGCTCGTATCTTCCCGTCTCCTCATCGGTTCCATTTTATACTTAGTGATACTTATCATACCTGTCCTTAAAACTATGGATTGAGATACCATTAACTACCTCCTCGCTTAGCCAATTCCAATTATCAACTACTCTTACACTGAAAAAGTATTTCCTTACATCCTGCAAAGAAGTTTTCTTACCAAGCTTCAAACTATGACCTCTAGTTCTAGAGCCAGCCATATCAAAATATCGATCCCTATCCACTCTATCATAACCATGAAGGAATTTAAAGACTGTCACCATATCCCCCCTCACTCTTCTAGCTTCGAGTGATGGTAAGTCTAATTCCCTCAGCCTCTCATCATAACTGAGATTGCGTATTTCTGGCACCAGTTTCGTGGCATGTCTTTGAACTTTTTCAAGCTTAGCAATGTGCTTTTTCAAGTGCGGATTCCAAAAGGGGGCTGTATATTCGAGTTTTGGCCTCACATAGGTTACATAAATATTTCTGAACATTTCCTTGTCCATGTGCCTGAAGGCTACCCTTACATTTGATAAGAATGCATATGCTGCCCTTACTATGCCATTTATATGTATTTCTGGAGACAAATCTGCCAGTATGTTTACTCCTAGATCTCTCTCATTTTCTGTCTCTTGAAGTTGTACTCCAGCCACCAAGTAGTCAAGCTTGGGCCTTCTTGCACTTGTACCCATTCTCATTACCTTACATTTTGAAGAATTGAATTTCATTAGCCACTTTTCTGACCATTCATGCAGATTATTTAGATCCTCCTGAAGTTCTCTACCATTGTTCTCGTTTTTTACTTTCTTCACAATCTTTGCATCATCTGCAAACATATTCATGAATGAATTTACACACTCTGGTAGGTCATTTACATATACAAGGAACAAAAGTGGCACTAAAACTGAACCCTGTGGAACTCCACTACTAACTCTTCTCCATTCAGACACTGAGTGTCTTACTCTAACCCTCTGTTCCCTTCCTTCTAAGTAAGTTTTTATCCATTCCAAAACATTTCCACCTATTCTAGCCATTGATTGCAGCTTCCTAATAAGTCTCCCATGTGGAACAGTGTCAAACGCTTTCTGGAAGTCTAGGAATATGCAATCTGCCCAGCCCTCTCTTTCCTGTAAGATTTGGCTTACCTCATCATAAAATTCTAATAAGTTTGTTACTGTTGATCTACCTTCTCTGAAGCCATGTTGCCTCACTGACAAAAAGTTGAAGGATTCCAAGTGAAGAGAGATATGTTTCCTTAGTAGTTTCTCCATAAGTTTGCAAACTATGCTGGTCAAGGAAACTGTCTATTGTTCAGAGCCGTATCCCTCCTTCCCTTTTTGAAGATAGGTATCACATTTGCTTGTTTCCAGCATCTTGGAATCTCCCCCGACTCCAGTGACTCCTTAAATATGATACTTAGTGCCACTGATATTGTGTTTGCGCATTTCTTAAGCACATGAGGGGATATGTCATCAGGACCTGTAGCTTTATGAACATCTAAATCCATCAGCGCTTTGCATACCTCTGTGGCTGTAAGGTTGATGTTCTCTAATACCGGCCCTTGAGCTTCTATCACTGCAATCTGAGGGGGTGGGGTATTTTCTACTGTAAATACTGACTGAAACTCCTTGTTCAGTTCTTTGCAGATCTCTTCATCCGTCTCAGTGATGCTTCCATCCACTCTCTTTAGCCTTAAAACCTGTTCTTTTACCTTCAGTTTTCCTCTGATAAAGCTGTGGAAAAGCTTGCGATTTTCTTTAGCCTTCCTGGTGATGTCCCTCTCATAATCTCTCTCTGCCTCTCTCCTTTTACTTAGGTAGTCATTTCTTGCTCTTTTGTAGGTTTGCCAGGCATTTATGTTTTTTCTCCTCCTATGCCTTTTCCAGCATTTGTCTCTCCACTCCTTAGCTCTTTTACACCCATTATCGAACCATTTCTCTCTGGCATGAATTACACCTACTTTGGTGACAGGTATGCAGCAATCTACTATCTTCCCATATTTCTCACAAAAGATGTCATACATTTCTTGTACAGATTTGTTGTAAAATAAGGTTCTCCAGTCAATAACTGCAAAAAGCTCATTCATTTTGATGTAATCTCCTTTCGGATAGTTCCTCCTCATGTCCTCAGTGCCTCTACTCTCAGGAAGAATATCTTCAATGATATACTCCATCAACAACACACAGTGGTCACTCTTTCCAATTGGTGGTTCATACTCAATATTTTCAATATCCAACACATTATCTGTGAACACTAGATCAAGTAGTGATGGCTCATCCCCACCCTTGGCCCTTGTTGGTTCCATTACATGTTGGTGTAGGAAATTCCTTTGTACGCAATCTAGGAATCTTGCCCTGAATGAGTCCTCACCACTGTGTGGGTCAAGGTTTATCCAATCTATCTCTTTATGATTAAAGTCTCCCATAATCAAAATCCTACATTTTTTTTCCCGTGCCATGTTAACAACTGAGTTTATGACTTCAATAGTATCTATATGACTTTCCTCATAAACTTCAAGCCTATTTTGGTTCCTTGGTGGGTTGTATACAACAGTTATTATAATGCTCTTTGGCCCAGTATTTATGCGAGCAACAAGAAATTCCTTGAACTCACTTTCTATAGCCAAGTTTATTTCTTCAACTTGAATCCTCTCACTTATGAGCAGTGCTATCCCTCCACCAGTCCTCTCAGATCTTTCAACCCTTAGTATTCTGAAGCCCTTAGGAAAAACTGTGACACTGTTTATGTCCTCACTCAACTTAGTCTCTGTAATTGCTACTATATCTGCCTTACTGTCGTGTGTGTGTGTGTGTGTGTGTGTGTGTGTGCGTGTGTGTGTGTGTGTATATATATATATATATATATATATATATATATATATATATATATATATATATATATATATATATATATATATATATATATATATATATATATATATATATATATATATATATATATATATATATATATATATATTTATATATATATATATATATATATATATATATATATATATATATATATATATATATATATATATATATATATATATATACATATATATATATATATATATATATATATATATATATATATATATATATATATATATATATATATATATATATATATATATATATATATATATATATCTTTCATTACTGATATATATGTATATATATATATATATATATATATATATATATATATATATATATATATATATATATATATATATATATATATATATATATATATATATATATATATATATATATATATCTTTCATTACTGATATATATATATATATATATATATATATATATATATATATATATATATATATATATATATATATATATATATATATATATGTATATATATATATATATATATATATATATATATATATATATATATATCTTTCATTACTGATATGTATTTGATCAATATCATATAAATAAAATAATTGTTGTTTTTCCAGTGCACACATATATTTAATTTTACTTAAAAAGTAAGTATGGGATGAAATGACACGTATGTCGAACATTAAGATAAAAAAAAAAAACATGAAAAAATACAGTATATACTTTATGTGTAAGTTGGTAGATAATAATAATTAAAGTCTGAATATATATTATTGATCAGAGCCGTATGAATAATGGTGCCTGGGGAGCCCATGAGCCTGCAGAATGTAAATACTATAATAATAATAATACGTAACAATAACAATGGTAATGTGAAACTTGCAGCCCATTCCACCACATCATAAATAGTGAATGTCTAATACTTTAATGTATAATAACCATTTATAATTCTTATTTATATAATTAATAGTACTACTGAGTGCTCAAACTTGTAGTTTTCCTTCTGTGCTATCTTCTTGTCTAAATATAAATGGTATTAAATGATTGATTTTGAAGACGTAGTTTCCCAGTTTGATTCTATAAAAGCTTAACTTTTTCATTGGTAAAGTATTTCATCTTGCATATTTGATTACTATTTTTTTTATCAGAATTAAGTTTGTTAAAAGATATAGTTTTTTATCTAAACATTCTTAGTAAAAAAATGTTGCTAATTAATGTATGCAAATTTAATCTTGCAGAGAAGATTTATATAACCTTATAGTTTATGATCTTGTTAGCTGAATTCACAGTGAATAAGAATAAATACCATTATTTGATATTTTTCCTTTATAAATAGGGAGAGGGCCTGGATGGGATAGGGTAAGGGGGCCCCTCAGGATGAGGTGCCCAGGGACCTAAATTGTCTTGATGCGACCCTGTTATAGATTAATTTTTCAGAAAAGCTTTGTCTTGCAACTATTTTTAACACATTTATTTCGATACACACTTCAAGACAGGGATCAGGTAAAGATTAGGTACCCCGTGTTTGGAAAAAATGAAGCAAAAGCACCAGTGGCTGCATTCCTTATCAAGTATTTTTTTTTTAAATCATGACTGAGCTCAGGTAGAGAAGAGTAACCCCAGGCTGCTCTTAATATGTTCATATATACAAGGAAAGTCACCTAACCTAACAGTTTGCGGGGTTATTTAAATTTTGGGGTTATTCATCTCTGCCTGTTCATACAGCAACATGTACTGGAACCAACGAAGGCCAGGGGTGGGGATGAGCCATCGTTGCTTGAATAGTATTCACAGATAATGTGTTGGATATTAAAAATAATTGAGTATGAACTACCAGTTGGAAAGAGTGACCACTATGTGTTGTTGATGGAGTACATCACTGAAAATGTTCTATCTGAATAGTAGAGGCACTGAAGACACGAGGTGGTACTATTCAAAAGGAGATTACATCAAAATTAATTAGCGTTTTTGCAGTTATTGATTAGAGGACCTTATTTACAAACAAATCCGTATAAGAAATGGACGACATCTTTTGTGAGAAATATGGGAAGATAGTAGATTGTTGCATACTTGTCATCAAAATAGGAGTTATTCATGCCAAAGAAAAATGGTTCAATAATGAGTGTAAGAGAGCTAAGAAGTGGAGAGACAATTGCTAGAAAATGCATAAGAGGAGAAAAAGCATAAATGGCTTGCACACTTATAAAAGAGCAAGATATTATTACCTAAGTAATAAAAAAGAGAGAGGCAGAGAAAGACTAAAGAAACAAACAAACATTTATTTCCATTATTGTACAATGGTTACTCTTCTAAAAGTAAGATTAACTTATAAGTAGACATGTAATTGAACTAATAAGTAAGAGGGTAATACATACAGTTAAATTAAATGTAGCTTTCCTGGAAAATAATAATGCTGTAATAAAGATGTTGACAATAATGTTAATAATAAAGTAGTAATAATAACACTCGTTACAGTGTTGTTATTATTGGCATTATCACCATACTTGTTTTCCTTACAACATAGAAGTCGATACCAGTTTACATATAGGGATGGTAGTGTTGAGGGATATTATATTAAATCATTGAGTTTAGTTTATGTGTGAAAAGCAACTATTTGTCCAAAAGAAAAGTATATAGTTTGCCTTTGAAAGCTGTGAAGGAGGATGCATTTTTAAGATGCTCTGGAATATTATTCCAGAGTGTTGACCCTTTAATAGTGATCATCTTTGAACCAGCTTCTATGGTTTATTCTCTGAATAAAGAGCTCACTGCGCTGTCTTGTGTTGGTTCCCCTTATATCCCTGACTGTTTTTAAATCAAATAGCCATCTAGGATAATGATGGTCCAAAATTTTGTATACAAAAACATAAATAGCATAAGCGACCTTGTTTTCTGCCCGCAGCCACCCATGTTTATTGAGAGCTGGTGTGATGTTGTCATATTTTCTTATTCCTCCCAGGGCAACTCGAGCTGCAAAATTAATAAGCTTCTGTATTCTGTGTATCTGAGTCTTAGTGGTAGCTCCCCAAACAGTTGTGCAGTAATTAATGTACCTTAGGGCTAGATATTCAACAACAGTTATTCGAGTGGTAGTCTCAAAATTGACTTTTATACGTGATAAGTACATTAATGTTCCTATAACCTTTTTGCATACTTTATCTATGTGGGAATCAAACAACATGTAGTTATCAAAGTGAATTCCTAGGTTGACTGTTTTGCTAGGTGTGATAATATTGTCGCAAAAATGAATTGTTGTGTTTTCTGGAATTTGAGCTATATGGAACCTTGAACCAATAAACATGCATTGTGTTTTACTTTCGTTAATTAACAGCCGAATTTCTTGAAAATAGGCTTTAATTTTTGACAGAGTGTTTTCTGCTCTTATGGTTAGCTCTGGGAGATAATTAATCTCACCACTAAGGAGTAGTTGAGTGTCATCTGCATATTGTACGACTAGACAGTCAGAAATGAGAGAAGATAGATCATTTACGTACATGGAGAAGAGGATAGGACCAAGTACTGATCCCTGTGGAACACCAAATGATACATTTTTTGGCATAAAGATAATGTTGTTAATACGTATAGACAGTTTGCGATTAGATAAATACTCTCTAAACCAGCTCGGATCAATATTTAGGTTAGTACATTTACTTATAAAAATTCCATGGTTTACACTGTTGAAGGCTTTTGATAAATCTGATAATAAATGCAGAGATATTTTTTCATATCTATATTATTATAGATGTTATTCGTAACTTTGAGTAGTACAGTTTCCGTCGAGAGTTTCGGTCTGAAACCATGTTGGTTAATAGCTAATTGTCTATTTGACTCTAAATATGACTTACTTTGGCATGCAACAATTTTTTCTAATATTTTAGAGAAATTGGGTAGAAGGAAAATTGGACGATAGTTTGTCACATCTTCTCTGTCCCCCTTTTTATGCAGAGGTATTATATATGATTTTTTCCAAGAGTCAGGAAACTTTTTAGTAACAATGAAAGTGTTCATGGTAGTTAGAATATAATATACAATCATGGGTAGAGCATCTGTGATGAATTGAAATGGTATACCATCTGGACCATAAGAGCCAGAGTGTCTTAGGCTCTTTATGGTAAGAATTAGGGTAGCACAATCAATAGGATTTATCTTGAAGTACTCTCTTGTGTTTACATTAGAAGAATTGACATGTAAGTAATAACTCATATTCACCGAGTTGATGTTTTCTTGTGTTTTCTCATATGTATTTTTCCCAGTGTTAGCAAAATAGTTATTAAAGTTTTCCGCTTTGTCTTCCAACTCTGTAATATTTTCATAACTTTCTGAGGTAGTCGTTTCATTTGGTATCATGCTTCTTATCACTTTCCATGTTGCTGCTGTATCATGTCTAGAGTCATTAAATTGTTTTTTGTAAAAGTCTTTTTTACTTACATTGATGAGAGATCTGACACGTTTCTTTTCAGTTTTATATTTGATGTCTGATTTGCATTACCTCTTGATGTCATTAGTTAGCCAGGGGGCTGAGGGGCAGGTTATTTTTCTTGTTACAGTGAGTGCACAACTATCTAAGCATTCACTGAAGACTTTTATTAGAATCTCAACCTGCAAATCGACGTTATCTGTGTTTATAATTCTATTAAGTACATTTGTGTTGTTGATTAATCTTCACAAAAGATATCAGAGGAGTAAATTTTTTGACACTGGAATGTCTTGAGGAGAGTCTTCCTTTTGGGCTTGTTTCTGTTTAGCATAGCAATGTTGAGCTCGTGATCTGTATTCGGGCAGGGAACTACGTCTCAATAGGGTATATTTTCCACTTTATTTGTTATTATTAGATCTATTAGACTCCTAGAATTAGGGGTTATGTGGGTCGGTTTTGTCACTATTAGTGTTAACTTCACAGTGTTGATCACCCTTTTCATTTTGTTATCTGCTGAGAGCAAGTCATCATTAAAGTCACCAAGTATGCATAAGGGTTTATGGCACACAGATATTTCTGAATGTTTCTAGCAGGGACATCACTAGGAAGGCTAAGGAAATCCAAAACTTTTCCAAGGCTTTATCAGAGGAAAACTGAAGGTAAAATAATAGATTTTAAAGCTAAAGAGAGCTGATGGACGCATCTCTGAGATGGATGAAGAGATCTGCAAAGAACTGAAGAAGGAGTTTCAGTCAGTATTTACAGCAATAAATACCCACCCCCTCATATTGCAGAGGTAGGAGCTCATGGGCCAGTATTGGAGAACATTATCTTTTCAGCCACAGAGGTATGCAAAGTGCCGATGGAGTTAGATGCCCATAAATCTACAGGTTCTGATGATATATCCCCTCATGTACTTAAGAAATGCACAAACTCAATATCAGTGGCACTAAGTATAATAATAAAAAAGTCATTGGAGTCAGGGGAAATTTAAAGATGCTGGAAACAAGCGAACGTGATACCTATCTTTAAAAAGGGAAGGAGGGATACGGCTCTAAACTATAGACCAGTTTCCTTGACCAGCATAGTTTGCAAAGTTATGGAGAAACTACTAAGAAAACACAGCTCTCTTCACTTGGAATCCTTCAACTTTTTGTCAATGAGACAACATGGCTTCAGAGAAGGTAAAGTAACAGTAACAAACTTATTAGATTTTATGATGAGGTAAGCAGAATCTTGCAATAAAGAGAGGGCTGGTCAGATTGCATATTCTTAGATTTCCAGAAGTAATTTGATACGGTCCCAAACGGGAGACTTCTTAAAAAGATGCAAGCAATGGCGAGAATAGGTTGAAATGTCTTGAAATGGATAAAACTTTACTTAGAAGGAAGGGAACAGAGGGTTAGAAAAAGACACTCAGTGTCTGAACAGAGAAGAGTTAGTAGTGGAGCTCCACAGGGTTCATGAATATTTTGGTAGATGATGTAAAGATTGTGAAAAAAGTGAGAGACGAGAACAATGGTACAAAACTTCAGGCAAGCCTAAATAGTCTGCATGAGTGGTCAGAAAAGTGGTTAATGAAATTCAGTACTTCTAAATGTAAGGTAATGAGAATGGGTACAAGTGCAAGAGGGCTCAAGCTTGACTACTCAAAGGCAGGAGCAAAACATCAAGAGACAGAGAATGAGAGAGATCTAGGAGTAAACATACTGGCAGATTTATCTCCAGAAATGCATATAAATGGCATAGTTAGGGCAGCATATGCTTTCTTAGTAAATGTAAGGGTAGCCTTCAGGCACATGGTCAAGGAAATGCTCAGAAATATTTATGTCACATATGTGAGGCCAAAACTTGAATATGCAACACCTTTTGAAATTCACACTTGAAAAAGCAGGTAGTTAAGCTGGAAAAAGTTCAAAGACATGCCATGAAACTGGTGCCAGAAATACACAATCTCAGTTATGAGGAGAGGCTGAGGAAATTAGACTTACCATCACTCGAAGCTAGATGATTGAGAAGGATATGGTGACGGTTCTTAAATTCCTTCCTGGTTATAATAGAGTGGATAGGGATCGATATTTTGATATGGCTGGCACTAGAACTAGAGGTCATGGTTTGAAAACTTCATTGCAGGATGTAAAGAAGTACTTTTTTAGTGTAATGGTACTTGATTGGAATTCACTAAGCAAGGAGGTAGTTAATGCTAACTCAATCCATAGTTTCAAGGACAAGTATGATAAGCATCACTAAGTACAAAATGGAACCAATCAGGAGACGGAAAGTTACGAGCTTTGGGCTCTTTCCGGTAAGCAGATTTAAAAAAAAAATTATATATGTAGTTAACGAGACTGTAAAAAATATTAAAGGAAAAATTTGAGAACACTTTTGAGAGGGAAAGAGAAAAAGCTGTCCTATCCTGCCTTGAAGGAAGTTTAGAAGAGTTGCCAGAGGTGAAGCCATCACATCACATTACCTAATTCTTTGTGTAAATTGGGGAGAGCTCTTACAGCCATTTTACCTGATCCTGTGGTTCCATATATTGTTAAAATCAACATCCTTCCCATTTATATTAACTTGATAGTTAGTTTGGTACATGAAATAATTGAATAATTAAATAAATGCAAAAAATATACCTGTCAACAGTAATTAGTAGCACAGCTGTCTTATTTTTCATTTTTTTTCTTTTAGCTTTCTCCTTTATTATTTATTATTTGGCATAAATTGAGCTAAATATACAGTCTGATCCTGTGATAACATACCATGATTAGCAAGTGATTAGTTTTTTTTTTTTTTTTTTTATATAAAATAACCGGTTTATTAGTTAAGAAGAATATATTGCAGAAACGGGTGGGTGTCTCCTCAGATTCAAATTAAAATTTTCCTTCAAGTGGACATTTTTTTTTTTTTTTTTTTTTTTTTTGCATTTTTCCCCTCAAATTACCAAAGTCAAATTTTAAGTTAGGATGTATGTTACCAGAAAAGAGATGAATTGAATAACTAAATAGTACTCATATGAAGATATAGAAATTCTGTGTGAAGCTTAAATAGAAGCTTTTCTATCTTTTTTTTCCATCTCTTTTTTTTCTTCTTCTTCTTCTCCTTTCTATATTCTGTGAAAAGGAAAACATGAATATGAGGCCATCTCTGTCCCCCCCCCCATCCAATGGCCGGAGAGGGATGGAAGAGGATCTCCAAGGGATGTAGCAGCAGTAGGAGTAGCTGTTAGGAGATTAAAACAGAAAATCAAGGAATTAGAGACAATGGTTATAAACCTTGATGATAAAATTCGGAGTATGGATAGAGAAATGAAAGAGAATGAAGCACTCAGAGAGGAAATAAGATGTTTGGAGGAAGCAAATAAAGCACAACGCAGGAGAGAAAAGAACTAGAAAAACGAATAAAAAAGCTGGAAGAGGAAAAGAGTGATCTAGAAACCAGAACTTCCAAACAAGGAGATAACAACAAACAGCTGAATGACAACAAAAATGAATTAAATGTTAGTTCACTGCTCTCTTCTGAGAGATACGAGATTGCAGCTTGGAATGTCCAGATTAAGGAAAACATCGAACAGTTTAGAAAAGAGCTTCAGGAACTGAATATGGAACATGATGCCATGAAAACTTCCTTTGCTGATGCACTAAAGGGGAATGTGGCAGTAAAAGAGGCTGTAAAGGTGGTGGCACTGGAAAACATACAAACAGTTGACTATAAAGAGACAGTAATCGAAAAAATTAAAGACGTTGTGATGAAAAGAGCAAATCCACTGATTAAAAAGGCACTTGAAAAATATAAGACAACGGTAATCTCAGGCATAAGCAAATCCCAGGAGCCAACATGGCAGGGGAGACTTGAAGAAAATAAAGCTAGGGTTGTAGACCTGATAAGAAAACTTGGAGTAGTTTGTGGTCCTGGGGATATTGTAAACATTCACCAACTAGATAAATATTCTTGGGAGGGAAAGCAGAGACAACAAATGTAACCTTTGAGAGAGGGGACACATATAGAGAAATATTGATGAGGAAAACAAGTCTAAAAGACCTTCAAGAATTCAAAGTAGTATTCATTAGAAGATATAGGACACAGGAAGAGATAGAAAAGATAAAAAAAACAGCTTCTTGCAAAAGGCTAGAAGGTTAAATGAGGAAAGAAATGAACAAGATAAGAAAAATTTTCATTTCGGTGTTCTTCCAGACAAAAGGTAGATAAAGAAGACATGCCACGAAACTGGTGCCAGAAATACGCAATCTCAGTTATGATGAGAGGCTGAGGGAATTAGACTTACCATCACTCGAAGCTAGAAGAGTGAGGGGGGGATATGGGGACAGTCTTTAAATTCCTTCATGGTTATGATAGAGTGGATACGGATCGATATTTTGATATGGCTGGCTCTAGAACCAGAGGTCATAGTTTGAAGCTTGGTAAGAAAACTTCTTTGCAGGATGTAAGGAAATACTTTTTCAGTGTAAGAGTAGTTGATAATTGGAATTGGCTAAGCGAGGAGGTAGTTAATGGTATCTCAATCCATAGTTTTAAGGACAGGTATGATAAGTATCACTAAGTCTAAAATGGAACCGATGAGGAGACGGGAAGATACGAGCTTTGGGCTCTTTCCCGTAAACACAATTAGGTAATCACAATTAGGTAATCACACAAATGCTGATGGATTAGCTAGTAAGGTAGTAGAATGAAAAGATAAGATTCACAACAGTAAGGAAGATATAATAGCAGTTACAGAAGTTAAGTTGAGTGAGGACATAAACAGTGTGACAGTTATTCCTAAGGGCTTCAGAATATTAAGGGTTGAAAGATCTGAGAGGACTGGTGGAGGGATAGCACTGCTCATAAGTGAAAGGATTCAGGTTGAAGAATTAAATTTTGCTATAGAAAGTGAGTTCAAGGAATTTCTTGTTGCTCGCATAAGTACTGGGTCAGAGAGCATTATAATAACAGCTGTATATAACCCACCAAGGAACCAACATAGGCTAGAAATTATATGGAAAGTCATATAGGTACTAATGAAGTCATAAACTCAGTTGTGAACATGGCACAGGATAGTAATGTAGGATTTTGATTATGGGAGATATTAATCATAAAGAGATAGACTGGATAAATCTTGACCCATACAGTGGTGAGGACTCATTCTGGGCAGGATTCCTAGATTGCGTACAAGGGAATTTCCTACACCAACATGTACTGGAACCAACAAGGGCCAGGGGTGGGGATGAGCCATCACTACTTGATCTAGTATTCACAGATAACATGTTGGATTTTGAAAAATTGAGTATAAACCACCAATTGGAAAGAGTGATCACTGTGTGGTGTTGATGGAGTATATCACTGAAGGTGTTCTGCCTGAGAGTAGAGGCACTGAGGAAACGAGGAGGAACTATCCGAAAGGAGATTACATCAAAATGAATGAGCTTTTTGCAGTTATTGACTGGAGAACCTTATTTTACAACAAATCTGTACAAGAAATGTACAACATCTTTTGTGAGAAATATTGGAAGGTAGTAGATTGCTGCATACCTGTCACCAAAGTAGGTGCAATTCATGCCAGACAGAAATGGTATGAATAATGAGCGTAAAAGAGCTAAGGAGTGGAGAGACAAATGCTGGAAAAGGTATAGGAGGAGAAAAAAAACATAAATGCCTGGCAAACCTACAAAAGAGCAAGAAATGATTGCCTAAGAAAAAGAAGAGAGGCAGAGAGAGACTGAAAGGAACATTACATGGAAGGCTAGAGAATATCCCAAGCTTTTCCACAGCTTAATCAGAGGAGAACTGAAGGTAAAAGAACAGGTTTTAAATCATAAGAGAGCGGATGGAAGCATCACTGAGACAGATAAAGAGATCTGTAAAGAATTGAACAAGTATTTTCAGTCAGTATTTACAGTAGAAAATACCCTACCCCCTCAGATTGCAGAGATAGAATCTCAAGGGCCAGTATTAGAGGACATCATCCTTTCAGCCACAGAGGTATGCAAAGCACTCATGGAGTTAGATATCCATAAAGCTACAGGTCCTGATGATATATTTCCTCATGTACTTAAAAAATATGCAAACTCAATATCAGTGGCACTATGTATCATATTTAAAAAGTCATTGGAGTCAGGAGATTCCAAGATGCTGGAAACAAGCGAACTTGATACCTATCTTCAAAAAGGGAAGGAGGGATGCGGCTCTGAGCTATAGCCTAGTTTCCTTGATCAGCATAGTTTGCAAAGTTATGGAGAAAGTACTAAGAACACATATCTCTATTCACTTGGAATCCTTCAGCTTTTTGTCAGTGAGACATCATGGCTTCAGAGAAGGTAGATCAAGAGTAACAAACTTATTAGAATTTCAAGATGAAGTAAGCCGAATCTTACAGGAAAGAGAGGGCTGGGCAGATTTGCACATTCCTAGACTTCCAGAATGCATTTGACATTGTCCCACACGGGAGACTTATCAAGACCAGTTTCCTTGACCAGCATAGTTTGCAAAGTTATGGAGAAACACAGAAATATCTCTATTCACTTGTAATCCTTCAACTTTTTGTCAGTGAGACAAAATGGCTTCAGAGAAGGTAGATCAAGAGTAACAAACTTATTAGAATTTTATGATGAGGTAAGCCGATTGTATATTCCTAGACTTCCAGAAAGCATTTGACACTGTCCCACATGGGAGACTTATTACGAAGCTGCAAGCAATGGGTAGAATAGGTGGAAATGTCTTGAAATGGATGAAAACATACATAGTAGGAAGGGAACAGAGTAAGCCACCCAGTGTCTGAATGGAGAAGAGTTAGTAGTGGAGATCCACAGGGTCCAGTTTTAGGGCCACTTTTATTCCATGTATATGTAAATGGCCTACCAGGGTCTGAAAATTTATTCATGAATATGTTTGCAGATGATGCAAAGATTGTTAAGAAAGTAAGAAACGAGAACAATGGTGCAGAACTTCAGGAATATCTAGACAGTCTGCATGAGTGGTAAGAAAAGTGGCTAGTGAAATTCAGTACTTCAAAATGTACGGTAACGAAAATGGGTACAAGAGCAAGAAGGCCCAAGCTTGACAACTCGGTGGCAGGAGTACAACTTCTAGAGAAAGAGAAGGAGAGAGATGTAGGAGTAAACATACTGACAGATTTGTCTCCAGAAGTGCATATAAATGGCATAGTAAGGGCAGCATATGCTTTCTTAGCAAATGTAAAGGTAGCCTTCAGGCACATGGACAAGGAAATGTCCAGAAATGTTTATGTAACCTATGTGAGGCCAAAATTTGAATATGCAGCCCCTTTTTGAATCCGCACTTGAAAAAGCACTCAGTTAAGCTTGAAAAGGTTCAGTGACATGCAACGAAACTGGTGCCAAAAATACTCAATCTCAGTTATGATGAGAGGCTGAGGGCATTAGATTTACCAACACTCGAAGCTAGAAGAGTGAGGGGGGATATGGTAACAGTCTTTAAATTCCTTCATGGTTATGATATAGTGGATAGGGATTGATATTTTGATATGGCTGGTACTAGAACTAGAGGTCATAGTTTGAAGTTTCGTAAGAAAACTTCTTTGCAGGTGTAAGGAAGTACTTTTTTAGTGTAAGAGTAGTTGATAATTGGAATTCGCTAAGCGAGGAGGTAGTTAATGCTATCTCAATCCATTGTTTAAAGGACAGGTATGATAAGTATCACTAAGTACAAAATGAAACCGATGAGGAGACGGGAAGATACGAGCTTTGGGCTCTTTCCCGTAAGCTCAATTAGGTAATGACTATTAGGTAATCACACAAATTTAGCTTATATTTACTACCATTAGTGAATAATATATTGTCTTCGACTAAGGAAATTTGCACACTGAAAAAGTTGAGTATACTTATTTATTCATTAGTGACATCGATTAATACTCATCCTAACTGTATGTTATGTCTCAAGTAAGAGAAACAAAAAATACGCATTCAAATTTAAATTAGTTTGAGCTCGTAGTAATTATGCTAAAATTTACGTGAATAGAACACAAAGTCAAATATTTCCTTAGAGTTTGAATTTTTAGAAAATAATTTAATGACAGATTACCAGGAAGAGAGACATATTATTATGAATTTTATATAAGAATTAATTTGGGCTCGTACTTCCTTCTTCACTCATAAACAAAAATGGCGGACGTTGACAAGTGGATAGAGATTGCTAAAGAGTGCAAATATTTGCCCGAAAGTGACCTTAAGGTAGGGAATTAATGTAATTGATTGAAGTATTTTACACTGAGTTAAGCAATAGAATTTAAATTATAAATATGATAAATAAAATATCAGAAGATATAATATGGTTTGCCGTATCTTAGGAGCTGGTATTTTGACATGGGGAAGATTACGAGAGCTTCGGCATAGAAAAATCGTATCCTGTCTTTCTTTCAGAAATGTATGAGAGTTTACCTTTTTTAAATATGGTCCAAAAACTAAGAGAATATATCTGGCTGTATTTGAACTTTCTGTGATTACAACTACCGTGTTAAAGGTCCAAAGAAAGTTTTTCCAGAGTATTTCAAACGCAGTAAAAAGGGCTTTACTCCCTAGACTCGAATGTTTTATCTTTTGTTAAACGTTTTTACAAATAATAGTCGAGGTCTTTGATACTGAATCAGCTTAGAGACTCAAATTAATAAATTTAATAAACAAGCAACATTAGTGAATACTCTTGTTCTATATTGGAAAGGGAATTGACAGAAAAACTCAAATCTTTGGTCATGAATTTTTTTTTCCTCCATCAAAGATACCCAAGAGCCGAACTTATGAAAATAAGATTAGAAAACTCAGGAGACAAATTTGGCTGCATTGGAACCAGTTGTTATTACTATTCTGTCTTTGCTTCATGTCTGAAGGAGGCTTATCGGATCAACTATAGTTTAAGACTTACAATAGATAGAATAACCCAGAATATTGTTAGGTTAGGTTAGATGACGTTAAGTTAATCCCTAACTTAACCTAATAATATAAGGGGATATATAATATATTTGGAGTCGTTATCTTTACTTGATCCGGCTTATCATAGGTAATTTTGCCATAGGGACCCAGTTGAGGCAGAGAAGGCTTTATTCCCCAGCCTAGGAGATATTATCCTCATTTTATATATGTATGGTAAATATGTGCTTTCACGCCCCCAGAGAGGAAAAAGTTTCATGAAATCCATTATATTAGGATGGGTTTGTTAGGTTTGTTCACACCTGATAAGAAAGGAACTGATAATTGAAATATTTGGGTTGTTTTTTTTAGTTGTTTTAGATATTTCTCTCATATTTTGTATTTTCATATCACTTGGTAGGTGTATGAAAGTAAACATTTACCGTATGCACAAGTCATAGTCATGTAATTTAGTACTGTGACAATGTGGAATTTGTGATTTTTATTATTGTTTTACAACCCCAACGAGTTGATAATTGATGATATATTTAAAAACCTAACTTGTTTCATAACTGGAGTGAAATGAGCTAAGTAATTAACTTTACCTATGCCTAATAGTATATCATGAGAGCTGAAAAAACAAAATTCAGTGGTTATACCCCCAACAAGATGATAACTTAGAATATATTTAAAACCACAATGCACTTCCTACCTGCTAGCTCTGAACTGTGTGAGAGGAGTTGTCATATGTTGATGCGGTGGGGGTAAACCATATGTGGCTGTCGGGTCTCATTGTAGAATATCCTTGCCTTCCTGTCTTGTGGCTGACCCAAGCAGGGTGGGGGGAAATGTGACAACACTTTATCCCCAAGGATCTAAGAGGAGTGGTTGAGGTATATGTGCATTGTGGTGAATGCACGTTTCTTGGCTGGGCTATCCCCCTTACAAGGGGGAATGAGGCATGTGTATATGTATGTAGAACAGTTGAAAACACTTACAGAAAACTCACTGTTATCCAGAGGTGGCCAAAGTCGATTGCCGTTCCCCCACATTTTGAACTGATTTTTTTTCTTCATTTAGTTTGAACTGATTAATCTTTTTTTTTTTTTATATAAGTGAGACAATTGCACTCATGTTTTATAGTACTATGCTATTTGAAATTTTTTTCCCAGTTGATGTAATATTATGGGATTATGTAGTATGGTAAATCGTAAAAGAGTTTCAGTCTTTAGAGTAGATCTTGGAATCCAAAAGTCTGGCAGCCCCTGCTGTAAACCATAATGTCTATTGTCAACTTATTTGGGTGCCAAAGAGAACACATATTGTTTTTACCACAAGAATTAAGATTCCTTTCACCCAAATAAAAACTTTGAAAGATATAGGGTTCTTGGTTTATCTCATAGTGGGATATTTGTGATTATTGAAAATTTAACATCGTTATGTAATGTCAAACTGGAATAGGGGTTTGTGTACCCCACTCTCAAGCATGGTCCATGGGAAAAGTAGGTGGGAACTTGGAGATATAGATATATATACTAATGATTGTTGAAGTATTTCTTAATTCGGTAAATGTTTATTGAAATTTGTTCATAAAACATTGAAACATATTTTCAACAGATAAGGTGCAGTAATATCAATTATTGACTTGTTTCTTGTCTAAGAGGGGAGCTAACCTAGCCTAATATTTTATGAGTTTCATAATATTATTTCCCCACTTGAGTGTGTAAGTAAGCATTTACCTTAATTTTTTTTTAAACCACTAATATTAGCAGATTGTGTCAATATAAGGTTTCAGTACTTCTGAGTATTGACTAATTTGGAGTGATTTGGCACAGTGACATTTATTACCTATACTGTATTGAGAGAAAATATTATAGTTTAGAGTCATATATCTAATATTCATTGCACCAAGGATGGTCACTACTAGTATTGCTTATTAATATTTTCATATTCATAATTGTTGATTATGTTAGTTTGTGATTTTGTTCAATAGTGGGTCTGCAAGGGCTTAATGCTTATTGTCTCCCTAATGTTTTGTATTTCCTTGTTCATTGTGAATTTGTTAGGGATTTAAAGTCCATGTATTAGGCATTTCATAAGTACCAAGTACCCCAGACCAACGCCCCATTAGATTTAAATGGTTATAGCTAGATGAGGTAATTAATTTCATAGGGCTCTGAATTGCAGTTTTTTCCTTTGAAGTGGTGAATGTTGGAAAGTCTAAATTGATTTTTGCCTCTGTAATCCAGAAAAAATTAGCTGAGGAAAAACTTATTTTCCTTCATATGGCTGGAGAGAGCTGGCTAAGAATTGGTCATGATAGGGCATTATTTTCTTTTATGTTTTCTTATCAGTTTCTGTGATTTTTATATTTAGCATCAACTTTCAGATAGTCTTTTATGAGAAAATCACGCTTACATCTTTAATCACAATTAATAACACGTATCTTCTTTATTTCAGAAACTCTGTGAATCAGTATGTGAATTATTAATAGAGGAAGGTAACATTCAACCTGTATCATCTCCAGTAACAGTATGTGGAGATATACATGGTCAGGTAATATATGCAGTATATACTGTAATGTATATTTTTTTTAAGTGAATATCTCTATCTGTTTAAAAAAAAAAGCCATAATCCCTCTTATAAAGGGGATGGCTGAGTCAGAGCAAAAATTTGACTATGGGAGGAAAATACAGAGGAGGGGATGCCCAGTCCCCTCTCCCCAACTCATTTTGTCGACTTGTATGACATGCAGAGAAACATGGAGGAAATATACTTGCCTCCCTGGTATTGGGAAGAAAAAATTCTCCAAAATAACGAATGAAATGTGCGGGGGTGCTCAGGGTATTGTAAAACCCCGTTGTGTCTTATTATTCTCATTTATGTTCACTTGTGGCCACTTAGAGCCTTTACTGGGATATGATATTTTATAAAAAAAAAAAAAATCAAAGCATTGTTCTTACTTTTTAAGGTACAGATTATGTCGGGTGTTTAGGCTATACTAAAGAGGAAAAACTTTAGTGTTTTTGCAGTTTTTCTTTATATATTATATTAGAATCTTTTTCTCATTGATAAGGGTGTAAATACAATAAAAATCGTGCAAAGTGAAGTAAAACTAAGAAAGACCACGAACCTACTGCTTAAACAAATATGAAGTACAATACTGTTTATATAAGGAAAGAATTACATCCTGTTCTTCAATTTATATGATCTCTTCTCTTTCAGTTCTATGACCTCGAAGAACTTTTTCGAACTGGAGGTCAAGTTCCCGACACAAATTACATATTTATGGGTGACTTTGTAGATAGAGGGTACTACAGTTTGGAGACTTTAACCAGACTTCTCACGCTTAAAGTAAAGTGGCCGCACAAGATTACACTTCTTCGAGGGAATCACGAATCAAGGCAAATAACGCAAGTTTATGGCTTCTACGGTGAGTGGCAAGATATTGAGTATACAGATCTTGTGAAGAAGAGCTATTTTTACCCTAAAATGTATGATATTATTTAACATTATATTGGGTTCTGAGAGTTACTCATCCTTACAAGATCTGAATACTCCATATCAATTGGCATTGAAGTTTATTTTATTTTACCTAATCTGGAATGTTTAGACTACAGTTGTGCCTCATCTTACATGGCTTTAAATAGTGCGGTTTTGACTGTCCACAGTTAGAATATATTAGAATTTTTTCATAAAACTTCACCCCACCTAAAAAATACATTGTAACTACAGTACTGTTTTTACATAAATTACTATTGTATTTGGCAAATTTTAAGTACAGTAAAATAATCTAGGCATAATTTAAAGTCTAAAGGAGGTTGAGAATAGATTATATGATAAGTATAAGCACATTTATATCAGGTTTTTTACTTTGTGATTTTTAACTAGCCTGGTAAATAGTGGAACCAATCAATAACATAAGTTGAGGGACAACTGTACTTACTTAGTTTTAAAGATTTCAAGAGAGGTATTTAAGTTTGAATTAATTTTTTGCTAAGTTTTAGAAATAGGTAACATCTATATACATTGTTACTGAAAACTAACCGTCAACAGCTTGAATGGAGACAAATAGTTGACAACCCCCCCAGTGTGGATCAACTTATCTTGATATATTATTATTTCTGTTCTTAATGTGATTCTGTAGTGGATATATATTGCTCTCATTGACTGTATTTTCATACATTTATTTCACAAGGAAGCCACTTCTGAGTGTTTAATTACTTTTTTTTTCCACAGATGAGTGCCAAAATAAGTACGGAAATGTAAATGCCTGGAAGTATTGCTGCAAAGTCTTCGATCTACTGACTATAGCTGCTGTAAGTATAATTTCGAATTATCTGTAAAAATTGAGTAAGTACTGTTATTATTATTAGTAATAGTAGTAGTAATTTTTTTAAGACTGTGAGTCAGCCTTGGTAGTAGATATAATAATTTTATTAATGTAGTTAGATGAGTTATCTAGAAATTATTTACAACCTAACCATATAAGCAACGGTGAAGTATATCAAGTCTTCTTGCAGGAGGATTTCAGGGATTATCCTGGACTTTTGTCTTTGTCAGTAAGTTTATAATCAAAGAGAGATAAACTTGTTTTTTAGCCACCAATTTTTCTTCCTTTGGTTCTGGAGCCATTTTAACCATGACAGGAGATCGCAGTGTGTATTGAAAAAAATTATTCATTATGAGATTTGTATGTATATACTAGTTATGATACCCTAATTAACTGTTGAAAACCATTAATTGATTTCATAGAATGTGCTTTAAACACATACAGTTGTAGACCAACTTAAATTTGGCAAATGCCTTGTGCTTTTTGATATGGTAATGTATGGTCATATTGGAAGTGGAAGGAGTCTTTCTGTAGAGTAAAATATATTTTTAAGTTACTGTATTTGAATTTTGTTTCATATATATATATTTATTCATTGCAAAGTTTTTTTTTTTTTTTTAGATCATTGATTGCGAAATCCTGTGCGTCCATGGAGGATTATCTCCAGAAATCAACACGCTAGATCAAATTAGAACAATAAATAGAAATCAGGAGATTCCACATAAAGGTAAGATAAATGAAATTTTTTTTTCTGTGCATTGTAAATTCATAAATAAGGCAAATAACTGTTTCTTGTAACATCTCGCTGATGCCTGCAGAGCTTTGTCTACCCAGCCATCGGTTGTTTTGTGGCAAGGAAAAAATTACAAAGAGGATTGAATTGCCATTTCTTATTTCTTCTGTTCCTCTTATCAGCTTGTACGACAAACAGGTAATACAAATGAGTTAAATCTTTCTTTCTTACACTAGTTATAGTAAATACTGTATAATGATAATTACAGTCACTGTAATATCTTTAAGTGTTGTGTAAGAAAATAATTGAATTTTATAATGTATTTCGTAGTCAGTTCATTTTGGAGTTTTGGATAGGTTGATCACGCTAAATAAGATTGAACTGAAATATTGCTGTACAGATTTTGATATATGCTGTATTTTTCCCAAAAGTGGAGTAATTTTGTATACTGAAGGATAAATTTATTTTAAGACTTATTTTAATCTACTCATCCATGATGATGGAAAAGAGGGATTTCACCTCTTATTCCTTATGGTCATAAAAGGCAACTAAGAGGATAAGGGTCAGGGGCTTACAAACTCAAGCTCTTTGGGGTTATTTTCTTGCCACAGACAGCTGAAGACCACTCCGCTAGCTCTAGTGAGACATGGTGTGATGTTGAAACAAAATATTGAAGGCACTTTAGGATGATAGTCTGCTATAGAATAATTCTTGTGTTTGCATTTCAAATCTTAGGTTTTGAACAGACATAGATACTGGTATTTTTCGTCTCCTTTCTTTACGTCTTGCATTGTTAATTTTCTGTATAGAATGTCGTCCTTTCTTTAACAGTATTATCATCAAAAGTATTTTTTCAAGTGTTATTGCCTCTGTCTTTTCTTAAAACTCCGATTTTATAATTTTATTCGAGGTATATGCTCTAGCATATGTAATATCTAGGTCTAGAAGGTTATTAAATTTTTGTATTTAGCATTTTTGTTTTGTTTTGGTCTTTAAGGAATACTAATCCAAGTATTTTATAAGAAATATTGTAAAACTACAGTGTAAAATATGTAGCAAAAGTCTGTTAGTATACTAGCCTATAATTAATAACAGTGTCGTTTTATATTCTGTAATTGTTAACAGTATTGTACTTTATGCAAGTTCCCTGATGGATGAGAGAAAATATTCCATGCCTGTATTTCTGCATAAGAACCAGCTAAATAGGATTAGATAGTGAAGGTCTGAGAGTCCCTTTTTTTTTTCCACTGAATAAGTGATGTGGATAAGTATGACAAAGCCCATTTTTGTTCAGTGTACCTACCCTATGGACTACAACAAGATATACTTACTTACATATACACATGCCTCATTCCCCCTTGTAAGGGGGGTTGCTGAGCCAAGAAACGCGCATTCACCACGATCCACACATACCTCAACCACTCCTCTTAGCTCCTTGGGGATAAAGGGTTGCCACATCTCCCCCACCTTACACCCTGCTTGGGTCACCCATAAGGTAGGCGGGCAAGGGTATTCTACAATGAGGCCTGCCAACCGCAGCTGGTTTACCCCCACCTCTTCATCACATGACAACTCCCCTCACACCCATCCACCACAGTTCACCGAGCCAGCAGGTGCGAGAAATCCTTTTGGCCCGTGTCATCTGTGCACAATCTTCCTCCACTCATTCCTATCTCTTGCACACACTCTTCCTTGCTCCACTGACATTCCACATGCATTCAGTGCTCTTTTCATGCCATCCATCCATATCATTCTAGGTCTCCCTCTTGACCTAACTCCAATCACTTCTGCACTCCATACACACTTCATTATTGTTCATCACTCATCCTTACCATGTGAGCTTCTTTTCATCCTTTTGCATTCCAAATCTCTGCTCCATACAATGCTGTCGATACAATCACGCCTTCGTATATCTTTCTCTTTGCATTCATTCCCAAATATCTATGTCTCATTACACTTTTCAACCCACCTAGACATTTACTTGCTTCCTTCACTCCATGATTTACCTCTACATCCACTTGTCCACTCCTTGATACGTGCGACCCCAGATACTTAAAACTCTCAACTTCTTCAAGCAGCTCCCCATTCACTCTTACATTCAATCTGCCAACATTAACACTCCCCGTGCATCTCATGACTTTACTTTTACCAATATTCACCCGCAACTTCCTTCTTTCACACTCACACTAACAAACTCAGTCACCAAATGATTCAATTTATTCTCAGTATCAGTCACCAGTACAGTATCATCTGCAAATAACAACTGAGTCAATTTGCACAAATTTCCATCCTCACCCACTAGTTCCAAACCTCTATCTAATACTCTTTCATTTACTTCCTTTACCACACCATTCATACATGCATCAAACAACCATGGCGACATTACACAACCTTGACGTAACCCTACATTCACCTCAAACCAATCACTCATGCCATTCCCAACTCTCACACATGCTGTACCATTCATGTAAAAACTCTTCACCGCATTCAAGAAACTTCCACTTATTCCATACAGTTGCAACAAGCTCCACAACCCCTCTCTGTCTACCCTATCATACTCTTTCTCTAAGTCCATAAGAGCCCGAAAAGTGTCCATACCCCTCCAAGAATTTCTCACACACCTGTCTTACCGCAAACACCTGATCCATACATTCTCTTCCTCTCCGGTACCCACACTCTTGTTCCCCAATCAGTCTCGGTACCAACTACACTCAACAAACTAATACCTCTAAAACTACTACACTCATACTTATCTCCATTCCCATTGTAAAGTGGAACTACACATGCACTCCTCCAATCATCTTGGACCTTCCCTTTCCTGAAACATTCATTCAACAACCAAACCATCCATTCTACTCATGCCTCCCCACCTTTTGACAAGCAATTAGCATGACACCCATCTATCCCTGGTGCTTTACCTGCTTTTATTGGTCTCACAACAAGATATGACATCATAATAAAGTAAAAATAGAATACACATGTCTTGGGATCTGCCAGGACTCGTGATTCCATAATTTTCTCCTCAGTTTTGCCATAGTTGTGGTTTTACTACTTTTACACCATGGCATTCTTTTTATGTGTTGTTTTCGTTAGAGTCCTTGAAAGTTCGAGCCTTCTCTCTTTACACAGTTCCCACCTTGACTCCTCTTTCTACCCATTTTCCTTTCAAGTTTCATAATGAGGTAGGAATTTTTTGATTGACAGATGTCGTTTTCACCATATGTTTGCCTTCTTCCCCTCTGTATTTTTCTATGTATATTGTTCTAAAAAGAAATGTATGGATCATGTAAGTGCATTTATGAAAAAAATTGCAGTTTTTCATTCTCCACTGAATGAAAAGCATGAGATGTGGAGCAGCAATATGTTTTTCCTAGAAGATGGTCATGTACTTATTTGTGTCATCATTTGTAATATTTTATTTATTTTAAGGTGCCTTCTGTGATTTGGTGTGGAGTGACCCTGAGGACATTGATGCATGGTCAATGTCTCCACGAGGAGCTGGCTGGTTATTTGGTGCAAATGTTACTCATCAATTCATGGATACTAACAATTTAAGACTCATATGCAGAGCTCATCAGCTTGTTAACGAAGGTAAGTTTTCTTTTAGATACAGACAAACCTTTTCTTTGAAAACATATGCAAGAAGCGGATTCTAATACTTTGAGTTTGCAGGCATGATTCAAAATTACAAGATAAATATTTTTTTGCAGGCATTAAATACATGTTTGATGCGAAACTTGTGACGGTTTGGTCTGCCCCAAACTATTGCTACCGAGCAGGCAACGTTGCTTCCATTCTGTCCTTCGTGTCAGCCCATGAGAAACATGCCAAGCTGTTTGATGCTGTGCCCGATGACAAGAGAGTCATTCCTCCAGTACACACGACTCCCTATTTTCTGTGAAAGAAGAGAAGTCTCTTTGGACAGGGTGGTTGTTGTTGTTGGAGTGCATGTGCGTGTATGTGCGTTTGTGTGTCGGCCGACATTTGTATTCCCTGCCTCCCCCTCTCATCTGAAGCGTGAACGGGTACTAGGTATGAGTTTTCCCAACGGTTAGGTTACATGACCTTGTGCTTGTTACATGTGCGCTTTGTTTCAAGTGCAGTTGAGAAAGACATTACACAAGTCATTTAATCTCTCATCCAGTCAAAATCCCTTATGAAGTCAGTCGTTGTCATACACTAGCTATTGAATGGAAAGGCAGGTTTACCCCATATGCATCATGACTCAGAGATGTATATATTTATGAAATTTTTTTTTTTTTTCTACTCGTGTAATACATCTTGTTCTAGATATTTTTTCCCTGGCTGGAGAAACTCATCCTTAATTTTTGAAACCATAAACAGGTAAAGAGAGAGAATGAACTGTGATGGTTTGAAACTTAAAATAATCTGGGTTCTAAGTTGAAGGCCTTTTATATACTGTGCCTTGAGTCTGAGGGAATGCAGAAAGGAAAGAGTGTCGTTTCATTCCCATATTGCCTCCATAGCCTTCCCTCCCCCCCTTTCTCTCTTTGATGCTGAAACTCATAGCTTTGTGTGTTTGTGACTCGCTCACTTTGTGTGTCTTTTGTAAATTGCTTCTAATGGGAGTAAATGACACTTGTTCCTGCAAAAGGCTTGTCAGAACCTGGAGAACAAAATGTAAAAAAAAATGATAGGTATTGAAAAAAGGCAAAATATTCATTGTTACTTAATGGTGCTGATCATACTGATGCTAAGGAAGGACTTTCTTTAAATTTTTGTCATATTTACTCCTTTCTCTTTTGTTCAAACCCTTTAAAATCTTCCTTCTGCACACTATGTTACTTTCTGCATGTTCTTCATCTTAATTGACCCTCTATATATATATATATATATATATATATATATATATATATATATATATATATATATATATATATATATATATATATATATATATATATATATATATATACAGAGCCAGTATGAAATATACATGTACTAATTTGTCATGTATAATACCCTAATATATATATATATATATATATATATATAATATTATTATATATATTTATATATATATATTATATATTATATATATATATATATATATATATATATATATATATATATATATATATATAAATATATATATATATATATATATATATATATATATATATATATATATATATATATATCTAATATATATATATATATATATCTATATATATATCTATATATATATATCTATATATATATATACTCTCTCTCTCTCTCTCTCTCTCTCTCTCTCTCTCTCTCTCTCTCTCTCTCTCTCTCTCTCTCTCTCTCTCTCTCTCTCTCTCTCTCTCTCTCTCTCTCTCTCTCTCTCTCTCTCTCTCTATGCAGCTAGCAATTTATATTTTTTTCTGCTGTGGAATGCAGTTTTCTTCTATGAGAATGCATACCTAGCCAAATGTTTCAAAGCAGGTTTTTTTAATTTCATGAATCAGTATTTAGTATAGTGTTTTTGATTGAAGTACAACTCAGTAAGAAAGCATATATGGTAATATTGAAAACTGAGGTGAGCCATCGAACTTGGTTGAAAAAAAATGGGCTCTGACAAATCTGGTTTATATTGTGCTGGTTTTAAAGGCTAACTGACGGGTTATGAATCAAAAAGAAAAGAAAATCAGTTTCTTTTAGAAAATACGGAACCCCGCTGAAACAAAATTGAAGCATGTCCTAGCTTTTATAGATAGATTCACTCTTCTTTTATATTTTCTCTCAGCATTTGAAGGTTCCAAACCAAAAATTCACTCTTCATAAGTAGCTTTGCTCATATGTAGTGCATAAGAAAACAGAGTACCGAATCGTCGATTTTAATAGACCTCTCTGCCAACTTCGGCATGTGTTTAGGTGCTTTCAAACAGTGGCATCTTATACTGGGTGCCAAGCTGTTTAACTTGTAACCTTGAGACCTCTTCTGCGCCGTAAAGAAGTCACTCACGTATATTAAAGGAACTACCTCTTTCACACTAAGTAAAGGTGTTGCCTGTTATTCAGAGTATGGGGATTACCTCGCCCAATGTAAAGGAGATGCCAAGTTATGGAATTAGCTAACCTTCCACATTACAACGTGAAGGTTAATATACCTAGCAAGCGTGCACTTCAAAGATATCTGCAAAAGGGTGAAGGAAGCTTATATCAGCAATTAAAAAAAATGGAGACAGTACAATATCCTTTTCAAGTCGAATTTTTTTTTTTATTAATATATTTTGGTGTTTCATTGCTTATTGTTTCATGTACTGTATATATATATATATATATATATATATATATATATATATATATATATATATATATATATATATATATATATATATATATATATATATATATATATATATATTTATATATATATATATATATTTTATATATATATATATATATTTATATATATATATATATATATTTTATATATATATATATATATATATATTTTATATATATATATATATATATATATATATATATATATAATATATATATATATATATATATATAATATATATATATATATTATATTATATATATATATATATATATATATATATATATATATATATATATATATATATATATATATATATATATATATATATATATATATATATATATATTATATATATATATATATATATATATATATATATATATATATATATATATATATATATATATATATATATATATATATATATATATATATATATATATATATATATATATATATGTATTTTTTTTTCTCTCTCTCTAATTATGAAGTCCATATTATAAGATTTAAAGACATTCATTCTCAGCTCACTTATTCCGATATCTTGATATATATATAAGCTATATTAGATTTGTTAAGAAAATCTCCTTTTTGATAGAAATTTCTGTCATGGTATTTAATGATTTTATATCATAATAAATTAATGTGTCTTGGGCATAGTTCCTTCTTCCAGTTTTTAATACTACAACATATTTCTGGTTCAAATATCTGTATACTGAATGACTGCAGCATTTCATATTATGTATTCATTCATGTGAATGTCATAGATAAGTTCATGGGAAAAGAGGTCGTCATATCACATGATAGTTATCAAAAGTTTGAGCTGTTTTTCAGTAGCACCTCAGTAACCTAGACTGGATTGTGATATTGTACAACAGCATTTTTAACATCCATGTGCTCATGGCGTTCAAAGTTAATTGAAATATGTCTACGGCAGAAGTGTACTGGCCCTGTTAAGGATGATATCACAGTTAAGTATGGCATTTTATTCGACATCATTTTGTGATTGATATATGATGTAAGAATTCTTTTTTATGCTTCTTGTACTTTATAGCATTTACAGTTACTAGACTCATGCGTTACTAGAAGCAGTGGCTTTTATTGTTTGGCTCCTGTCTTGTCAAAATCTTCTTTGTCTTCAGAATCTACCTTTGTAAAAGTTGACCCTGTCATCTCTCACTTCATCCCAAGTTATCATTTATTTGTGTTGCTGAAGCAATGCTGGCATGTTTTACTAACATAAGTACGTCCGCTTTTATAATATAAGCAGTGTTCTTTTTTCACATTCCTTTGGTATTTTTTTTTGTCGTAATGGCTTGAGCTTTTCAGAATTTGGCTGCCTCTGGTATATGATCCCAGTGTCTTATTTATTTATTTGCTGGAAGAAGGGATTTTAAGGGTGTCGAGGTTGTGTCTTTGCTATGTAATTAATGATAACATTGTATTTATTTAATGAATTAGTTTTCTTGTAAGCATATTTAACAACTGTCAGATTTTTGCCTGCATGTATAGCCATGGCACACCATAGCAGATACAGATTTCCCTTCATACCTCTTGGGCTTTATTTTGCTAAATAATTTCATATCCATAATAAGAGAGCATATGATTCAGTCTACTAGTGTACAAACCATCTAACTTAGATTAATGGCTAAAATATAGAAAAATAAACTTGTTAATCTGCAAAAATGGAACATAGAATAAAAAAATTCTATAGCTGTTAATTAAAAACTTTGTAATCATGCACACAGAACTTCCCAAATTCATGTATGCTACATATTGTTACCATTATCATGTCTGCTTATACCACGAATTATCAGGGATGTAGAATTTTTTAATATCATTGATATTTTCCTTAACTGCTTTTCTTCTATGTAAATTTCCATTGCTCTCATTCGAAAAGAGATGACATTCTTCATATAATTTTTCTAGGGTTGGAAAGGAAAGCATACTGTATACGGATATTTCATGTTCATTTGTAGCCATTTTAAGTGAGCCTATTATACAGCTGTACTATCATTCTATAAGTCTTTGTAATGTAAAATATGATTTTATCATTTCCCTGTTTGGATTATATTTAGATTAATTTTGGTGCCTGCCATGTGTGTGCATAGTCTTGGCATGTAACAATTCCATAATCGTAATGATTATATTTATATGTTTTTTCGTCCTCAACTTTGTCTTTAGTTAATTTGTTTTCTTTGTTTTTGGTGTTTAACTAATACGGTCGTCCATTGCTTTTCTGTGTAATGGAATAATACCACGACCTTGTAAACATGGGAAAGGCAGTAAAAATATGCACTTTAAATTCTACTTCTGTGAATTTTTCTGCTTTATGATCGTATTAGAGATATCAGTGTTTTGCACCTATAGCCTTTTATTCTATCATTTTATTTGACAGTGAGTCTTTACTTGTAAAATTGATTTTGAAATTTGCTGTGCATTGCAAAGTAGTATATTGTAGAAAGCTAATCATTCCAGTCATCTCTTGACATGCTGAGTACCTATCAATTTCATTATAACATGCTTTTTTGGATGTATTTCCTATAATATAGTATTGTTACCTGTGGAAATGAGTAAGCAATTGGCACTTATATGCAGATAGTAATATGTACGTATGCAGTCTTGCTGTAAGAAATTTGGATTATCATAATTGGTAATATCAGTATACACAAAAATGGAGTAATTACATTAGTAAAGAGAGGTTCCATATAATTATTTTTTATAGTTTACATCCGTGTTTTTGCATGTTTACCTTTAGTTGTCAGGTTTAGAAATTGGATTTCCATTGTGAAGGGTCCATCGCTGAAAATCGTATGCTTTCCAATTGAAAGGTCTCCATTACATTTCGGTTGTTCTAAGCTGAAAGGAAATCAAGCAGTGCATCCATAAATTTTTTTTCTATTATCTGTTTATAGTCCTGTGTTTAATGGTATTGTATCAACTGATTCTCTTTTATAGAGTGACTGTCATTTTGTCTAAAAAAAAAAGAAGTAGGAAATCTTAAAAGCCATTTAGTATCACCCAGTTTGATTTTTTTTCATGCTGACCTTAGGACTCCTATTTCATATCTTTCTTTGATTTACAAATAGCTTTAATAGTGGTAATTTCTTGACTTTGTGTGTGTAATGGAACTGTAGATTCTATAATTCCAAGTTGTGTATGGGAAGCTGAATTAAATGATGATTCTTCATTAGTTGAAATTATAAATATGAATCTGCATGTGCTGACTAAAGGCATTAGATAGGTTGGGTTAGGTAGTTTAGGTTAGGTTAGTATAGGAAATGTGCTTGATAGCTTGCTCTTTTTGATGTAGCAGAGTTAAGTCGACAGAAAGTTTTACTTGTTGACTGATATATTAATTCATCTGGTGTATTAAGTCAGTTATCCTCTAAGACCACATATATTAACTTAGCGATATTATAAGCTGAGCCTTAGAAGGTTATCTATCTATCTATGTGCAGGAGAGATAGATATATCATGATAATAACTTTTCAAAGAACCACCATCTTCATAATAACTGAGACCAGAAAAAGAAATAGTTCCGTGAAAAAAAAAAATTAACCTCAGCAGTAGCCAAGACATGATCTCACTGAGTGGTGGGTTTTGTTTTAGTTTTTTTCTTTTCTTTTTTTTTAAAGCCCAGATGATGCATCATCCACTGACTTACTGTGATGTCGACATTACCTGTGTATTCTAGTTATTATACTGTACTCATAATGATAAATTTGAAACCAGTAGTAAGCTGTGATTGTCTTTTGATGAAACATATTCATGAAAT
>JAXCGZ010002160.1:57500-62500 GCA_037179515.1 Halocaridina rubra
ACTCATATACAGGTATTTTACATTTATTTTTACCTTTACTGTATAAACCCTCCCTGCACTGTTAAAAAACCACCCTTTACTTTATAAATAACAGCATGCAAGCGTAAATTTATATGAACGTGGTAGGTAAACTTACCGTGAATGAGGTGGTGATGACGTGTAGACTCCAGAGGAAATTATTCCGCAGCCAATGACTGCTGTCTGCGAGAGAAGAACATGGTAATGGGGAGTTGGTGTCGCTGTTTCTTCTTTTGTTGGAAGATGGTCTTGTAAGGAATCATGGCATCATCGAGAAAATTCCAGAAGGTCACCGAACGAACCATATTATCATCATGTTCTTGCGAGAGTTGTTGGACTGCTTTCACGTAATCATACATGGCTTCCAGACGTTCGAGAGTAAGGCCAGGTTCTTCGATTTCTTCGTACGTTTCCTCTGGTTGTTGTTCTTCCTCTTCTTCGCTCGTTGATTTTGTCATTTCCTCCAAGTCTTCATCAGTCAAAGGCTGCGAGTGGCAGTCGATCAGTTCATTTGCATTTTCATGAGTCATAACTTTAAAGCCTTTTCCTCCTAGCAATGCAGCCAACTTCACAGCTTTCACAACTGCCGAGTTATGGACTTCGTCAGGAGCGAATCCCTTGTAGTCGTAGATGACTTCGGGCCAGAATTTCTTCCAGCTGGCATTGATTGCGGCCGGCTTTATCTCAATGATTGCATTCTGAATATTTTGAAGGCATGTAGCAATCGTGTAAATATGCCAGTAAGTCTTCATGGAGAATTCTTTATCCGAATCCATGGATTCAACCTGGTTCGCCAGGGCATTTCGTGTGTAAAGGGTCTTGAACGCATGAATAACGCCTTGATCCATAGGCTGACTCAGTGATGTCGTATTCGGTGCCAGGAAATCTACTTGAACACCGTCGTATTTGAGATTAGTTGCATGACCACCAGCATTATCATTCAAAAGAAGGACTTTAAATTCAAGACCTTTTTCTGCAAGATAAATTTTGGCCTGAGGGATAAAGCATTGGTGAAACCAGTCCGATGTGAGGCTTTTCGTGATCCAGGCCTCAGGGTTATGCATCCAATACACTGGCAGCAGATTCTTATTATTATTCTTCAAAGCCCTAGGGTTCTTTGACTTGTAGATAAGCCCTGGCTTCAACATGAAGCCCGCAGCATTCCCGCACATGATGAGGGTAACGCGGTCTCTGTGCGCTTTAAATCCCAGGGCTTTAGCTTCTTCCTTGAAGAGAAAAGTGCGAGACGGCATTCTCTTCCAAAATAACCCAGTCTCATCCATGTTAAGCACTTGCTCAGGAGCATATTCCCCTTCAGCGATAATATTCTTAAAATCGTTGTTCACATAATCTTCAGCTGCAGCTGTATCTGCAGAGGCAGCTTCGCCATAAGCCGAAATGCTCTTTAGGCCATAGCGTTTTTTAAATTTAGCGAACCATCCCTTGCTTGCCACGAAAGATTGTTTCCTCGGTGGAAAATCGCTGGAGGGTCCTGGTTGTGGGTCGTCGATATCTTCTCTCTCCTCTCCATGGTCACCACTGTCGTCGTCGGGTTCATTTGCAGCGAATGTATTGTACGGCTTCTTGGCCTTTGTTTGTATGATATTGGTGTCTATGCTGATGTTCTTCTTTCTGCAATCAGCAATCCACAGGGCCAAAGCAGATTCCATCCTCACTATTATCTTATTGCGGGGTGTTACGACCCTCTTCGCTGTTTTACTAAATGAAATGGTCACTGTTTTTCTGATATTTCCCTCATCCTTTTTGATGTAGCGAACAGTAGATTTGTTGAGGCCAAAATAGCGGCCGACATCCGCAAACCCTCTTCCTTCTTTCAGCATGTCTTAACACTTTTACCTTATCTGTTATAGTTAACATCTTCCTTTGCCGCTTAGGCTCACTACCAGAAGCCTTAGAAGATGAAGGACGCTTGGGAGGCATTGCAGAGGTTGAAATACGTGAGGAAAAAAAATCAAGCACAACGTTTTAAGAGGCACAACGCGAACGGTGCACATGTGAGTTAGACTGAACGGGTGAGGCGAGACAATGGAAGATGGTAGGACAACCAAGCTTCAATCAAAAAAACCAATCAGACCCCATGATGCAGAACACACAGAAAAACAATTATGTGATTCGTCGTCTCCCACCCTTTCAGCCAATAGCATCCCATGAACTATCTCACGTAGGTGCGAGCCTTTGCGTTTTCCAAGACGCCAATACAGTGTACGCTATCGTACAGTATTTCATATGGTACAATACTGTGAGATATATGTTTAAATTTATGGTTTTTACTGTTTTATTATTCTTAGGCTTGGAAATACACCTAGTTCTCAGAATAACGCTAGATAGGTTCTCAGAAGAGTCGGGTAAATGGAAAATTGCGTGAAAAAACAAGTTATTTTCCATAGGAAACAATGATAAAGGGCATAGATACGTTCCAAACCTTACATAGGCACACCATGCCAAAGATAAAAGATAAGTAAAAACATATTTTATTACTACATAGCAAAGCAGAAAGCCCTGTATCTATTTTTAAGAGTATGCAAAAGATATTCATATTCACTTTACAGCTAGAAATTAACATACATTACTATACTTTACTCTATTATGCAGTGGGCAACAGTTATGCAGTACACTGGGACATGCATGGTGGCAGTGAGCATGTAACTTATGTGGTAGAAGAGGAGGAGGATGCGGGAGAACGAACCTCTATCTGCAACTGTATACAAAGATAAAATAAGAATTATAAATAACCAAAGCAAGACTAAAAAACGAAAAAAAAATTAATTATGCAATGCCTAAATCTACCATATGACAGATTATAAAAAACTTAATCTACATTCTCTAGAGAGGCACAGAGTTAGGGGGGATATGATTGAGGTGTATAAATGGTTTAAAGGGATTGACAAGGGTGATATTAATAAAGTTTTAAAAATTCATGATCAAGCCAGAACTCATAATGGGTAATGGATTTAATCTTGATAAATATAGGTTCAGAAGGGAAATTGGTGAAAATTGGCTTGGTAATACCGTAGAGTATTCCTAGTAGGATAAATGCCAATACCTTAGACACCTTCAAATGTAGATTAGATGGACATATGACAGAGGTAGGCTGGGTGTATATATAATGTATAATGATGATGATCTTTTCTTATCGTAATCCTCTTTGTACTGGTGGAAGAAGCCTCCCCAGACGCTTATTTACTATATACAGTGTTCACCCCCTTATCGCGGTAGTTCGGTTCCAGGACCCGGGGCGAACCAGGAAAACCGTGGAGTAGGATCAGCCTATATGTACATAGATATATTAATTTATTTTTACGTTTACACTGTATAAACCCTCCCTGTACTATTAACAAACCACCCTTTACTTCATAAATAACAGCATGCAACGTAAATTTATATGAAAGTGATAGATAAAATTACAGTGAATGAAGTGGTAATTACATGACATACTCATTTACAATTATTTTTAAGTTTACGTACTGTATAAACCCTCCCTGCACTGTTAAAAAAACATGAACTATCTCACGTAGGTGAGAGCTACTGGAAATATAAATATATATGCTAGATCACGTAGCTATCGGACACTACATATATCGCATGATGCAATACTGTGAGTTATACTGTACGTACGTATATCTAAATTTATGTTTTGTACTATTTTTTTACTGTTTTATTATTCTTAGGCTAGGAAATACTTGTTTTATCAATAAAATAATGAAAATTTTAACATTAACTAGGTCACGTATGTGAGAGCCTTTGCGTTTTCCGAAACACGGATACCGGTATCGTAATTTACGTGGTGCAATACTGTTTACTATTTTTTACCGTTTTATTATTCTTAGGCTAAGAAATACGTTTTTTTTTATCAATAAAATCATAAAACTACTGGAAATATAAATATATATGCTAGCTCACGTAGCTATCGGACACTATTTCGCATGATGCAATACTGTGAGTTATACTGTACCTACGGACGTATATCTAAATTTATGCATATGCTAGCTCACGTAGCTATCGGACACTACATATATCGCATGATGCAATACTCTGAGTTATACTGTACGTACGTATATCTAAATTTATGTTTTTTACTATTTTTTACTGTTTTATTATTCTTAGGCTAAGAAACACGTTTTTTTTTATCAATAAAATCATGAAACTACTGGAAATATACATATATATGCTAGCTCACGTAGCTGCGAACCCAACACATTGTACGCTATCGAACACTATTTCGCATGATGCAATACTGTGAGTTATACTGTACGTACGTATATCATTCAGTTATTAGTACAATGTATATTAATTTAAAA
Source organism: Halocaridina rubra (assembly GCA_037179515.1). Lineage (NCBI taxonomy): Eukaryota > Metazoa > Arthropoda > Malacostraca > Decapoda > Atyidae > Halocaridina > Halocaridina rubra. The sequence goes on from JAXCGZ010002160.1 coordinate 61,838, forward strand.
TTCATTTACTTATTTGATGATTGTACAAAATCTATTGTATTTATTCATTGTAATTTGGACCAAATATTCCTTTTGTAAAGATTATACTTTTCAAAAGAGGTGGTCAATAAACGTATCTATCTATCTATCTAAATTTATGTTTTTTACTATTTTTTACTGTTTTATTATTTGTAGGCTGGGAAATAATTTTTTTTTATCAATTAGATAATGAAATATGTTTTTTCAATAAAAAAAAAATTAAAATACTGAGAATTTTTTTTTTAATATTTTAATATTTTTGCATATACCCATAAAATAAAATAATAATTTATAAAAAAAAAAAAAAACGATACAGTGAGAACGTGAACCAAGAAACGCGAATAACCGGGGGAACACTATATATATATATATATATATATATATATATATATATATATATATATATATATATATATATATATATATATATATACAGTGTTCCCCCCCTTATCGCGGTAGTTCGGTTCCGGGACCCGGCGCGAGACAGGAAAACCGCGAAGTAGGGTCAGCCTTAATTTTTTTTTTTTTTTTTAAAGATGATTATGACACCAGGACAGGCCAAAAATGATAAAATAAAATCGGCCTTTATCAGGCTGTAAAGAGAAACAGAGATGGAAAGTGTAATGACCTGTCAAATGTGAAGGG
>JAXCGZ010002160.1:67500-85000 GCA_037179515.1 Halocaridina rubra
AGGTGGAAATGTTTTGGAATGGATAAAAACTTACTTAGAAGGAAGGGAACAGAGGGTTAGAGTAAGACACTCAGTGTGTGAATGGAGAAGAGTTAGTAGTGGAGTTCCACAGGGTTCAGTTTTAGGACCACTTTTGTTCCTTGTATATGTAAATGACCTACCAGAGTCTGTAAATTCATTCATGAATATGTTTGCAGATGATGCAAAGATTGTGAAGAAAGTAAAAAACGAGAACAATGGTAGAGAACTTCAGGAGGATCTAAATAATCTGCATGAGTGGTCAGAAAAGTGGCTAATGAAATTCAATACTTCAAAATGTAAGGTAATGAGAATGGGTACAAGTGCAAGAAGGCCCAAGCTTGACTACTCGGTGGCTGGAGTACAACTTCAAGAGACAGAAAATGAGAGAGATTTAGGAGTAAACATACTGGCAGATTTGTCTCCAGAAATACATATAAATGGCATAGTAAGGGCAGCATATGCATTCTTATCAAATGTAAGGGTAGCCTTCAGGCACATGGACAAGGAAATGTTCAGAAATATTTATGTAACCTATGTGAGGCCAAAACTCGAATATGCAACCCCCTTGTGGAATCCGCACTTGAAAAAGCACATAGCTAAGCTTGAAAAACTTCAAAGACATGCCACGAAACTGGTGCCAGAAATACTTAATCTCAGTTATGATGAGAGGCTGAGTGAATTAGACTTACCATCACTCGAAGCTAGAAGAGTGAGGGGGGATATGGTGACAGTCCTTAAATTCCTTCATGGTTATGATAAAGTGGATAGGGATCGATATTTTGATATGGCAGCCTCTAGAACTAGAGGTCATAGTTTGAAGCTTCGTAAGAAAACCTCTTTGCAGGATGTAAGGAAATACTTTTTCAGTGTAAGAGTAATTGATAATTGAAATTGGCTAAGCGAGGAGGTAGTTAATACTATCTCAATCAATAGTTTTAAGGACATGTATGATAAGTATCACTAAGTATAAAATGGAGCCGATCAGGAGACGGGAAGATACGAGCTTTGGGCTCTTTCCCGTAAGCACAATTAGGTAATCATATATATATATATATATATATATATATATATATATATATATATATATATATATATATATATATATATAGTTAGTTGTTGATTCGGAAGCAAATTTCAGGAAGACATTGAGACACTGTATCGATAATATTTTTGACTTAAAACTATCTCACTAAATTTTGTCATCTAGGATCAGTCTCAGAAGTAGCACCTGACCTAACCAAGGTTAGTGTTAGCTTAACCAGCCTTTAGTCTCAATCTCAGATTAAGCACCTAGAATAACATCAGTTGCCTACATCGTGTGCGAGAGCACGGTGAGAAGTGGTTGTGTCCTCCTTTGTGCAGACTCTCGTTCACAGAAATCCCTGATGGCCTTTTCAGTGTTTCGTAATTATATGGGTAATGCACGACCTTCAGCATATAAGTAATTTGATAAAGTTAATAAAAAGGAAGGAGGTTTTAGTAACAACCATAATAGAAGTGAGACCGGAGCTACAACTGCTGAAGTGTCAATGGATCTGGAGATATCTCCTGACAGTGAGCAAGAGCCATTTATGAGTTTTCATGGTAAAATAAAAACTAAAGGGAGAATGAAGGATTCCAGCAGTGAAGATAACAGTGTAGGTTCTGTTGATAACCCAAGAAGAAATCTGCAGGTGAGTATCTCCCTACAGAGAAGGACGGAGTGGTTGATTATAGTTCTGATACCTTTGTTAACGAGCAGTTTGATGATGACAACAATTTAAGGAGGTGGCGGCTTTACTTTCCAAAACATAGTAATATGAATTTTCATGAGAAGGTAACATGGACTGTGAGACTATCAAAACGTTATCAAGAGTTTGAAGTACTCTTTAAAGAAGTTAAAAATATTCCTTTTATTACAGTAAACAATGATGATGCAGTTTTGTTTTTAACAACTGAAGGTTTTGAAGATGTATTAATGGAAAAACCTGTCGATTCATTTGGGGATTGTAGTAAGATTATCTTGTTTGATTATCCTACTAACCTTGATCCAGAGGATGTGTTGGCTGATGATGGATTTATATATGGGTTAAGACACATGAAGTTAAATATAATGGGGCAAAAATGCCACAGCCTCAGTTGTTAGCACTTATGAAGGGAATAGTACCAGAAAAGGTTTTTGTTAGTTGCTTAGGATACAAGAGAGTTGCTATTTATAATGAGTCTCCTGTTTTATGCTAGAAGTGTTGCAAGTGGGGTCACATGGCTTGAAAATGTCATAATGAATATCGTTGTCGCGTTTGCAGTAAAAGGCATGACTCAAAGGTATGTAGAGATAGGCTTAAGGCAAAGGAAAAACTTATCCCTAAATGCTGTAATTGTGGAGGTACTCATAATGCTAATGCATGGATATGTCCCAAAAGGCCAAAAGCTGAACATAAGCGTTCAAGAGGTTTGGCTGATGATATAAAGGGCAAAGGTGAATCTGTAAATTACAATGTTGCAGGGATATCAAACTCAGATAATGTGTGGGAAAAACGTATGGAAGTACGTAATCAGGCTTCACTGGAAGGTGTACTCAGTGGTTGAACAGATGTTAATTGCCTGTTAGAGCTCTGTAAGGAGATATATGAGTTTAAACAAGCAGTATTAGATTAATGTATTGGTTTAAGTGAAAAATATGAAGGAAAAATTTCATTATAATGGATCATAATTTGTGTGTAGTCTCTTGGAATATCAGCAGTTTGCAAAAAAGGTTAACAGATCTTCATGCATATGTTCATGCTAGCAAAGTTGATATTATAGCTTTGCAAGAGGTTAGAACAAATGGGATAGCTATGCAGTTACGAGGTTATCAGTGTTTAGAACTACCAGCAGATGTGACTGAAAATGGTAGAGGTCTAACAATATATCTTAGGGATAGTATCTCTGCATCATGTCTTTCAGCTCGTAAAATAAATGGTATTAAGTATTTGTGTGTTAGTATTACACTCAGAAATACTGTCATGACCATTATCACTGTATATGTTAATGGTAATTCATTAAATATAGATGATCTGCCTGACCTTATTTTTGCTGATGAATGTCTATTAGTAGGTGATTTGAATGCTAGGCTCAGAAATCTAGGTAGTATTGGCTCTCAGAATCACAATGTAATTATCCTACAACATTTTTTAGCTGCTATTGAAGATGTCAAAGTCTTAGGAGTTGGTGAACCTACACATGTCAAAGGGGGGAGGCTTGATTATGCCATTATTTTCAATATGCTGAATGTACAAGCATATTTGAAAGTTGTAGATATACTTTTAAGTGACCATTTTGCAATTGAAGTAAAACTGAGTGTTGATAAAATATGTTATATTAGATATTCAATAAAAGATGGGCAACATTATGGTTTTATTGCAAAGTTTAGCGAGTGGTGTAAAGATTATAAAACTTTAAATCAAAGAAGAAAGCAAATTCTATGAAGATTTGTTACATGTAATTGATAGTATTTTGAATAAGCCTAGGAACACTAATGAGTATAACACAAACCCCAAACCATGGTATTATAATGACAAGGTGGTAAAGGGATGAAAAAAATTATTGAAAAAAATCATGATCAGTGGAGTAAGGATCCTACCAATGAGAAAAACAGGAACACTCTGCTTGAAGTAGCTGAATATACAACAGAAATAAATAAGAAAATAAGAGGTAAATATTGGGAATTTTTTTTTAAGTGAAATTGCCCACTCTAGAACGTTAACTCAAGTTTGGAATGGTGTGAATAAGGTCAGGGGAGTTAAAAAGAAATATAATGTTCATCCCAATCCTAATGGTAAAGCTAATGAACTCATAAATAAATGGTTTTATGCATCAAATCATGACAGTCTTCCAAATAATGTTCAGAGTTGCTTGAGAAATTTGCTGTCCAGGAGACGAAAGTTGGTGAGTATCCAAACAGCTCTTAATGATGAAACTTGCATTCCTTTTACTAGAGATGAAATTCTGAATGCAGTAAAAAAGGGGAAATCTACTTCCCCTGGTAAAGATGGGTTAACTTATGATGTTATTGATTGCTTCATAAGCATGGAAGATTGTCCTATTCTTGAATTTTTTAATCTATCTTATGAAAATGGAATATTGCCAGTGAAATGGAAGTTAACACTAATTATTCCTGTGCCCAAGAGTAATGGACATTATAGACCCATTTCACTAACCTCTTGTTTATGAAAAATGATGGAACGTATGATACTAACTAGATTAATGTATAAAATTGATGGTCTTTTATCTGATAATCTGTATGGTTTTATAAAGGGTAAAAGTACAACTGATTGTGTAATAAAATGCCTTAGTAATGCTGATATTAAATGCAGATTGTTTGTAGATCTTAAATGTGCTTTTTATAACGCAAATAAAGATATAATCTTAGAAAGCTTGGTTAATAAAGGTGTGAAAGGAAAATTACTGTCTTGAATTGCAGACTATTTAAGTAACAGGAGAGCTAGTGTTTGGTTTCAAGGTTGTGAATCTGAGCAGAAATAGTTTGAGCTTGGCAACCCACAAGGTGGAGTCCTTAGTCCAATGCTCTTTAATATACCAATGGACAAAATAGCTAGTTATCCGTTTGATGGTAATTCCCAGGTAATCATTTATGCTGATGATATTTTGATTCAATGTAAGTGCGAAAAAATTGTCTAAGGTAATTAATGAGCTCCAAACTCTTGCTATATGTTTGGGTTTGGTGATTAATGAAAATAAAACCAAATATCAGTCAAGGATTGTTGATGGAAAGGAATTCTGGTTAAATGAAATTAAATTAGAAAAGGTAAGCAGTTGTAAATACCATGGCATGTATGTTAGTTTTCATAACAATATTAAGGAACAAATTGCTTATGTAAAGAATATATGTATGGCAAGGCTGTAACCTCTGAAAGTGTTATCAACAGGGTTAATGTTGTTGGTGTATCTGTTTTAAGGCCAGTGTACTTAAGCACAGTAAGGAGCATTATTGATTATTCTGCTCCGGTTTTGGTAACTTATACAGAGAAGGACCTTAAGTCATTAGAAATTCTTCAGAATGAGGATTGTACTTGGTTGTCCAAAGAAACAACAAGAATAGAAATAATGCAATTAGAAGTAAGTATTCCGAGTATAGATCACAGGATTCGGGAGTTGACTGCCTTATCTGTTTTACGACTCATTAGGCGTGATGATGCTTATCTAAAGTCTGCTGTTGATCATTTTAGATCAGGTTATTGTAGAAGTTTTAAGGTTAATTCATATGCCAAAAAGCTTTGAAATATATTGGATGTTTATGATGTAGAATATTGTGTACCAGTGTCTGAAAATGTTTACTTCAAACCTTGGTTGATGGAAAATGTACCAGTTAGAATTGATAAATTAAACTTTATGAAACAGGATACTTGTCCATATGAATTACAACATATATTAACTGAAAAAAATTCTCAATAACCCAGGGAATATGCTATACATATGTACTGTGATGGCTCTGTTATTGGAAATAGAGCAGGATGTGGTGTTGTAATTACAGAATTTTTTGAATATTGCATTAGTGTAGAAGAAAGAATATCCCAAAGAATTGCTGATAAGAGTTCCTTTATCTTTGCTGAACTTTATGCTATATATAGGGCTTAATTATGTATTAGAAAAGAAAAAAAGGGCATTTGCATTTATTGATTGTCAGAGTGCTTTATTTGCCTTGAATACTAAAATGCCTATTACTGATGATTTAGTATTAAAATGTAGGAAATGTATAATTGATATAAAATCACATGGATGTGATGTAGCTTTCATATGGATACCATCCCATTGTGGTATTTATCTAAATGACGTTGCAGATAATTTGGCCAGGCAGGGTTGCGATAAAGAGATCATAGAATATGATTGTACTGTGAGCATTAAAAGAATAAAATCTGAAGTAATAAGTTAGGAAAAAATGGAAATTGGATAATGCTCGGGCTAGTTTTTACAATGGTAGCAAAAGCATGAAACATTATAATATAGTTATGAATAATACATATTTTTCATATGCCAAAGCTTCACTCAAATATGATGCATTTATGATGAGACTACGTTTTGGATATAAATATTACTGGCAATATGTTAAAGAAACTGATGGTATCCTTTGTAAATTATGTGGTCATGTTAAATCTCATACTCTGTATCATTATATAATATAAATGAGTTCATTTGTGATAGTACTATTACCATTACAGAGATGGTGTGTTATTTTATAAATAATATGATTAAACAAATTATGAAAAAAAATTCTAAGTTTGACATTAGAGTTTAGTTTATGTATTTTCTCAGTATATTTGCTATAGGCATAGCTCACTGTTTGAAAAGAAGACTAATATGAATAAAATTGGCTTAAGAACTATGCTATTTATGGTACCTTTTGGTGGAGGGGGCTTGGTCCCTCCTGGCATGCCAGAGAACCCCAGGGACCCTGGAATATTAGAAAATGTTAGTAATATATACATAATAGTTTGCAGTGTTAAACTGAAAACTGAGATAAGATAGTCAGTGAAATGACCAATTGTCATATTGTGTATCGTTATTAGGATTGCCAATATTTTTGTAATTTTCATTGTCATTATTGCTTGCTTTGAAGAACAAATACTTATTTTGCTGTTGTTGTTGTTGTGGGGTGGGCTTGTTAGCTTGCTAACAAGCTCCATTTGATGTAATTGCCTATTTAGTCAATAAATTGTTTGAATTTGAATTTGATCAGGTGCCTAATGTGGAATTGATCAGTCATCTTTTTCTGCTTCAACAAAATAACATAATCTTTTCTCAAAAGTTGTGTTTTGTGCTTAAATGTTGTTAGTTATCATGCATACCCTGAGTATATAATACGTAATTTTTTGGAGAAAAGTGATTCATCCAAATATATTTCATGTTTATTTGAATACATTGGTGATAATAATTATATCTGAATATAATAATAATAAAGATAATAATAATAATAATAATAGTAATAATACTGTTTGCAGTTAGTGTCACTATCACTACAAATTCTAAATAGTGTGGATAATGGCGCCACAATTTTTCTCCCTTCTGATTGTTCGAATATAATATTATTTGATGTTTTATTCATATCTTTTTTCTTTTTTTTACCTCAAACGATATATCAATGAATGAAAACCCCGTTATAATGAATGTGATAATGGTGATAGATTTAAAAAAAACGTATCGTTTACCGTTGAAGAATATTAACTTGTCGGTGCATTATACGATACAAATTTGGGCATAATTTGTTATATAATGATATTGAATGATATGTTTGATAATTTAAAATATTTAATATTGATCATATGAACCGGTACTGTTGTGCTTCTGCTAATTTTTCTCCTGTTACTAATGACAGAAAATAAGGTACGACAATTAAGGCATCGCGGCAGATTCAATCGGTATCACCATGGTTACAGTGTCTCTCAGACTCAGCTGGTCCTTGTGGTTGGAGTATCAGTAGAAGGTCTTCAGCCTTTCGTATAGTGGCATCGCCGTCAGTTTCTGTCAGGAACTGGACATAGTGTGAGTGGAAGAAAGACGACGAGCGTTCCTGGTGGAGGAGGAGCTACCGAAACATGATCTGGGACTGGCCTCCACCTGTCTATTTGTAGGGCGGCCGGCCCGGCAGGAGAGTATTTTTAGCCATGGGCAGTAGTGTTGGGCATGACGAAGGGGGCGGAGGGGCCTTGAGGGTATTTTGGGCATGGTTAGAGGGAGCCACTGACAACATGGGCCAGGCCCTCCGAGCTTTAGTTGAGCGAGTGCTTTCGTGGACGCCTGTGGGAGGGGGCCTGAGTGCCCTTGGTCTTTCGACCGTCATGGATACCCTCAATACCCTACTCGTCGGATGGCTCGTGTTCGTGGTGTTAATACTCTTACTCGGCACTTTCTTTTACTACAAATTCATTAAGAGACTCGAAAGTGATAAGTTAGCTAAAGTTTCACACGATGTCGAACCCGAAGGGGAAGAGGCTGACGAAGGTGTTGCTCTGGGACGCTCTTCGAGACCTGGAGGAGGAGGCAGAGCAAGAGGTAGTGGCCTTTCAAAAGGGAAATCCCAGGGTGAAGTAGCTAGAAAACCCACCATTGTTCCTGACGGTCCAAGAGAACCCGTTTCTCCTCCTGTAGCTACAGGGGCCGATCCCGACGCAGTAAATTGGGCCAATAACGTGTTTACCTGGCTTTATAATAGCGTCGATGGAGGACCCTTAATCACAAAATCTTGGCTGGAAACTATCTGTGAAAACACTGTCAAAACTGCCCTTGAGGTGAGTACTGTTTTTAGAGAAAAGCTTTCGAGGATTAGTTCACCGTAGAGTATAACGAGTATTTCATTGAACTCACGTGTTAGTCTCTCTCTCTCTCTCTCTCTCTCTCTCTCTCTCTCTCTCTCTCTCTCTCTCTCTCTCTCTCTCTCTCTCTCTCTCTCTCTCTCTATATATATATATATATATATATATATATATATATATATATATATATATATATATATATATATATATATATATATATATATATATATATATATATATATTATATATTATATATTATATATTATATATTATATATATATATATATATATATATATATATATATATATATATATATATATATATATATATATACGTACACTTATCACTCCCAGTGTAATAAAATATATCATTCACTATCAAACTAGGACAGTAGGAATGCTTTTTCTTACTACATCTTCTCAGTCTTCAGCTTTAACTCATATCCATATGGGGTCACTGTTTCTTGCTAGTCTTTTCCCATCTTTTCCTTTTCGCGTATCTTGTTCCCTTAGTCCCTTGATCCCGTATATCAATTACTCTTATTATACTTCCATCGAAACTTTGGCCTTCCTCTCCCCCTCATTCCCCTACACTTACATACCCATGCTAGTCTGCTAAGATGCAACTGCGTTGTATCCAAGCACTGTAAGTTGAAAGTAATTTTTTATTATTATTATTATTATTATTATTATTATTATTATTATTATTATTATTATTATTATTATTATTATTATTGTTGTTATTATTATTAATGACATACTTTACTTCAGAATTCAGTGACTCATGTTAGCTTGAAATTTCAAATCCATAAGTTCACATGGTACTCTGGTTTTATGAGATATCGATAGTTAAAAGATAACATTTATCAATATGTGTTCATTCTTAAGGGGGTTTACACGGTCAAACGGTTCGTCGAACGCGGTTCGACAGACAAGTGTTTGAAATGATGTTCGAACGTGTGAACGGGGTATTTGGTTGTCGAACACGTTCCGTGTTCGACAACCAAATACCCCGTTCACACGTTCGAACATCACTTCAAACACTTGTCTGTCGAACCGCGTTCGACGAACCGTTTGACAGTGTAAACCCCCCTTTATATATAAAAAAAAATAAATGCCATTGAGATAAGGTATTATACCAACATAAGCCAATGAATCATTCCTGAAACACCGAAGTGTGCCAACTTTGTGTTAAAACAGCTGCTGCCATATGTCAAAAATTATAATGGTCATCCAAAAGGTTTAAAATGGTATTAGAAATTTTTTCAAACATTCAATTTTTCATTTCATTATCCACTTTCTACTGTGAATTCGGATATCGATTTGATTATATAATATTTACAGCCCCCCTCCCCCCTGAATTTGGATATCGATTTGATTATCTGGATATTTACAGCTTCCCCCCCCTCTGTCTTCCTTTAAATTTAAAAAGCTGGAGGACTTATTGCATTGCCCTTATATTGATAAGGAGAATACTACTTCCTACTCGACGAGATATCTTATCTTTATCATGGGCAATTCGCTATTTCCTTATCTTTATCAGTCTTTGTTGTTCTTTCGAATGTCATACTATTAGATATTGTTGGTGATAGACTGTAGAATTTACTGGAAAATTTAGTGTTGCATTTACTTGAAAAATAACTCAAATAACTTTCGAATCACTTCTAATTTGTTTAGAATTCAACGTATGGTCTATTAATAATGTATTGATCATTATTCATTTTAACATTGATTCTCTCTCTCTCTCTCTCTCTCTCTCTCTCTCTCTCTCTCTCTCTCTCTCTCTCTCTCTCTCTCTCTCTCTGTTACATATTTAGTTGAACAACCATGCTTTAATTAACTTACCTTTGAATCTTTTGAGGGCAAAATTAATTTTAGTATTGCCTCTCATTGTTATAATGTGTAACGAGCTGACATATAATGTCATACGGCTTTTTTTTTTTTTTGTAACCGTCATACATATGTTTTCTCATGTTAAAGTTTCATTTTAAGTTTTAAAATTTACTAATTTATAAAAAAAAAACTATTCACATAGTCTTAACCATTCATAAAGGCTTTTATTTTTTTCATATATTTTTTTATACATTTAAATAGCCTATTTCTATTTGTAATTTTTGTTACATATTACGTTTAAAAGCATTAACTTTTAATGTATTTTTTTCAAAGTATTATATACCTGTTTCCATATGCTAATACCCCCGTTAGGCCTGTCAAGGTGTACCTTGTGTCGGGTTTTAAGTCCTTCTTGTAAGGCAAGTTTTCTTGGATTTCGCCCTCTTTAATCCAGGATTTCTTTGTGTCGAGCAAGGGCTAAACTATATACTTTAAAAACGTGACGTGGAATTTTGGGGGCGAAGATTTCCTAGATTTAAAGCGAAGTATCATTCTTTGTAAGGAATTATGTAATATATTACTGTTAAGTTTCCTTTAAAATTTGATTATTTTTCTGTTGTTTAAATGTGGTTTTCTGATACTTTAACCTTCAATGGAGTTTACATTGTAGCTGGGATGTTAACCTTAAATGTTTATTTTGAATACAAGGGAATGAACACTGGACATAGGCTGGTGTTAAAAGAAATAATGTTTGATAAAAGGAAAATCCTTGTTATGGATATAGTGTTGTGCACCAGAGAGAGAGAGAGAGAGACGTATTTTATATCTTTTTTTATTTATATCGTATAAATACTACCTCTATATTAGTCACTGATTGCGAGAATACCCTCTTGATTAATCAAAAGATTTCGATCAATACCTAATATGTCTCCTTGTTCCTTCCAGGAAATCGAAAGGGAAGATATTAGCGCGATGGATAGTTAGATCTTTGTACTGATTACATTTCCTCTTCCTGTATGGAATTGCGTAGCCTAGGTGTTCTGGGATAGGTAATTAACGGGTTAATATGGATAAGTAGATAGACGGATAGAGAAGACTGATATATGGATGTACAGATAAACAGACAATGGACTATATGCTCTTTTATTATCAACAATAATTCAATTTGTGATTAGGTTACTATCATATGAGACGACTGTACTTTGTCCTTGTTCAAGGGCTTATATTTATTTCTAGCTCTCTGGAGTATTTGTATTGTGTGTTGATATTTTTAAATTATTAACCTTGTATTGAAGCATAGAAATTCCTTGTAAGTCTTTGAAAAACAATGAAATATTTGCTTTTCGTGTTATTGGAAATTATATCGCTTTATGAAGCCATCACTGATCCGTGGAGATTCTCTGAAAAAAACAACTATTATTTTCAAGAGTAATTTGAACTTTTCTTAGGCTATTTAAGGATAAACTTGAAAATGTGTAGTTTATGTATTTAAGATGGATATTATAAATAAAGCAGAATATACGATTTAAGTCCTTTTTGAATTAACTATATGGATATCATGATCATATGATAGATTTTTATAATTGCTGTAATATATAAGTTCATCATATTTATAGTACTGATATGATTCCTATCTTTAGCACGAAAAGCGATGTTTTTCGTCATAGCTTACATAGCAATGTTTTTTCTTCTAAGCACACACACACACACACACACACACACACACACACACACACACACACACACACACAAACATATATATATATATATATATATATATATATATATATATATATATATATATATATATTGTGTGTGTGTGTGTGTGTGTGTTTATTTTTCGCGTTTCTTATATTACTATGAAATTAACTTTCGAGACAAAACGTATCATAATCATGTTGATATCAAGGTTTAATGTTACAGAAAAAAAAAATTATATATATATATATATAAAAATTTGGTACTTTGATATTTTTTGTCGTCGATAATGATTCATATTTGTGCTACTGGTTCGTTAAAAGGGAAAAAAACAATCAAATATGTAAAACCGTTTCAGTTGAGAGTTTTTTTTTAATGCTCGGGTCAAGTGAAACGTAACGTATAGAAGATAACTTCTTTGTTTATTTCGTTGTTTCTGTTGTGTCTCATTAAGACCCCTTGGGATGGTGGATAGACAGATAGGAGTTGGGGTATCAAGGGATAGATATTTTGTCATTTGTTTATGAGATATTTATTTAGTGAAATGTGGATATTTCTGACAGAAGGTTCACATTTCAGCCATAGGTTAATACTGAAGCATCTTGTATGGGAAATGAAACCCCAATATACTAAATCTAGAGATATGTCATAATGATAGTTTGTTAGAAAAAACATTTCTACAGTTCATGTTTTATTTGTATTATGTTATTTTGGAAGAGCAGTCGCATACTGTTGGTTTCTACGTGTCCACAAAGTCTGGGTACATAGGAAATTTCGCTATGCAGACCTATTCAATCGAGTTCACCAGAATTTTGTAAAGCGCATCAAATTATGCATTGAAAATGATGGAAATCATATTGAAAATATTATTTATTAACATTAGATTTAATTAAAATTTTGTTTTAAAAGTATGTGTTAATCTCCTGGGTACACAGGAGATTAACACATACTTTTAAAACAAAACAATTTTATTTAAATCTAATGTTAATAAATAATATTTTCAATATGATTTCCATCATTTTCATTGCATAATTTGATGCGCTTTACAAAATTCAGGTGAACTCGATTGAATAGGTCTGCATAGCGAAATTTCCTATTGTACCCAGACTTTGTGGACACCCTATGACGGATTGCTTAGTTTTTCCTTTTAATACAACTGTTTAAAACGTTTAGCCTAATACAGTTGTTCAATTTTCTAATTTTCTTGTACAGAGTGTAAATCATCCTCATCTTGTAACAATTATGCATTTACCCCAAAATCCTGATCAAGAGAGATTATTATACGAATTTTCAGTAACTTTAGACGAAATACTGAGACTCAAAGAGGCTTAAAACGAACCATCGCCAGGAGTCTTTTTTTTTTTTACATAATATCTTTATTTAAGTTGTATATACATAATTTCATGATTTTTCCCCATTAGTCATTTTTTCTTTTCTTTTTTCATTTGTAATTGTTATAAATTTCTTCATAAAATTTGAGCTTGGATACTGAACAGTGAATGAATAATTTTTAAGCTTAATCAGTGATTGTTAATGTAGGCCTAACTTATATTTATGCCATTCCAATTACTATATTTCTTTGTAATATTCCATTTAATTTTCTTATTTATTTTCCGTAGGCATATTGTTTTGAAATATGTCATAAGATTAGTTAAACTGTATAGGAATATAGGCCTAACTACCTACTTCCAGTTCTGAAAGTAATTAGTTTGACAATATATACGTTAACAAGTCTCTCGCTATTAAAATATAAATAAATAAACACATATAAATATGCAATGACGAACAGAGCATTGACGATATGCTGACTAGGATCAGTTAAAAAGACATAGGCCTATATGGAAAAGATGGATGAAGAAACTTATAGATAGCTTATGTTGAAATTAAAATCTAAGTCAGTCTTTCAATGTACACAGTTTTTTCTTGGGATTCGCAGTAGCCAGAATTCACACGGCAAAATGCACATGCACAGACAAGATAATGAAAAAAGATAATCCTTCATTGAGTAGATAATTTAATAAATTTAAATGTTTCTGCTCATCCGTACTGTTTTGTGTGTAATTTTATATTTAATTTCATAAACATGGAGTAATGTTAGATAATTTCTCTCTCTCTCTCTCTCTCTCTCTCTCTCTCTCTCTCTCTCTCATCCTAGTTTTGTTTTATATTTTAAATTCCATGTTCGAAAATATGCGTAATTGTATTCTATTATTATTATTATTATTATTATTATTATTATTATTATTATTATTATTATTATTATTATTATAATAGTAGTAGTAGTAGTAGCAGGTACCAGCCGCCCGTTGTGATACTATAGCTGAAGGGTTTTTGGACTTAAATAGGACTCTCCAGGACAGTTCAATGTTAAGCCTTCCTTCAGTTACGGTTCTCTTTCTGTGTCTACATGAACGCCGAATATTCTCGGATATTCGTTATAATCCCTTCAAATTTTGAGAAGTCACAACACTCCCCATCTCTATCTCTCTTTACTTTATTTTTTTTTTCGTGCCCAGGCCCGATGAGGGCAGACTTATTCAATATTTTTTTTCAGTCCTGTTGTCATAATCATAAAAGAAAAAGAAACAATAGTAGCAGTATGATTGCTATACCGAATCCAATTTTTTCTTTTCTCAAGGTCTGTTCTGCATTGACTCCATGGAACAAGGTCTAGCATTCAGGTTGAAAATATAAAACTATCTAGACTTTGGGGATTTTATACTTGAAAGTAGAATTATAAAATAAAGTTGAATGTAAAAGTTTAATAAAACACTAAAAAAGTAGCAGTAGTAGTAGTAGCAGCTTTGCCTATTCTTCTATCCGTTGCTATTATCTCTCTATCCTTAGCAGCCAGAAAAATGAAACGTAGAGACTAACAATAGATCGGTGGAAGATACACTTCAGAAGACATTGATCGAACCTTCTTTAAAGATTATATTCCTAGTGACCACTCGAGCGATACAGATACCGATAAAAAGAATAAATGATATAATAAATAAATAAATAAATAAGTTGCCAGTCTTTATTTTTCTTTTTGTTTTGAACGGTTTTTATGTTATTCAATAGTTAGTATGATATTTTAGAACATAAAATTGTATATTTTTGTTCGTGATCTCAGAGTGATATTGTAAATTCATGTGTATTATTCTTTTTTTTTTTCTGTCTCCTCATCTCATATCCTTGTTGTTGTTGTTGTGGGAATATTGATTTTGTTTTCCTTAAATATAGCTTGTATATTTTCAGTAATTGTAACTTTCAAGTATCATAAATCTACGTCTCATATCTTATCTCACGTGATCTTAGTTTAAAACCTTTGTATTTGTCATGCAAACGGAATGTTTCTCTGGAAATCTATTTTCTATTTCATAATTATTCTCTATGTCTACCTTCCTTATCATCTAAAACTTAAACAATAACTTTTTTTTTTTTAACCTGCTATACCTTTATTCTTCATTTATTTTAATTTTTAATTATCAATTTCATAAGCAGTATATAAATGTTGGATATTATTGCATGCTTGCGCTATCTGGTATTAAGTAATCTGATACATGTGTAGTAACAGTAATATATGTAATGGAATATAATATTGTTTATTTTCTTGTGTAGTGTATTTTGGATAGGATGCTTCAGCCAAAAATAGTATCGTCATAGCTAAACTTACTGAAGATTTAATAAAAGATAAAAGCATAGTTTGAGTCACTCTTGTTGTCCTCTCTGCTCAGGTACCGCGTTAGGAGAACCTAGGCTATAGAATACCTGTGTAACTGAGACTCATTCAGGAACTGAGATAGGGTGTGATCCTAGCACTGGAATGTGAGGATTACTTAAAAATTCTTCTGTTTAATGGAATTTTCTAGGGTTTTATTTGGGGATATTTTCTTCTCATGGTTTAATGAATATATATATATATATATATATATATATATATATATATATATATATATATATATATATATATATATATATATATATATATATATATATATATATATATATATATATATATATATATATATATATATATATGTAGTTATATATATAGTTATTCTCCTTGGTAGCCATATTTAAGCATATTCAGTTATCAGATTTCTTACTTTCCAGAGCTGATACATCTCTTTGTACATAAGGCTTGTATGTCCTTGCATGGAACATATATCTCGACAGTTTTGCTTCATCTTATTATTGATATGGTTGAGTCTGGACTCTAGACAGTTTGTATTAGTAACTTATCAGCTCTAAAACGTGCCCTCGATTTTAATTGCGTCTTGGCCTTACCTCTAATATTCTGCCGGTATTATTTTTGACGGTGCTTTGCTTATATGTTGATGGGCTGGGTTCTAAACCTTTTGTCTTGACCGCGAAATACTTATCAGACAGCAGGATCA
The DNA here is from genome assembly GCA_037179515.1 of Halocaridina rubra. Classification (NCBI taxonomy): domain Eukaryota; kingdom Metazoa; phylum Arthropoda; class Malacostraca; order Decapoda; family Atyidae; genus Halocaridina; species Halocaridina rubra. Next base: position 83,726 of record JAXCGZ010002160.1, read on the forward strand.
CACTCTTTGTGTGTGTTTTTTTAATCACTCCAGAGCAGACCCATATAATTCCTTATTTAATTTCTGCCGCTGATAGAGAGTGGAACTCACTTCCAGTACATGCGTTCCAGCTTTTTATGCAGAGTAAATCAAGGGCGAAATGGCCCCTTTTCATCTCAAAGTATAAACCAGTAGTTATTCAAAACCTAAGCTTTCTGTTATGAATCTCCTTCTCGATGTAACTTTTTAGATGAGATTTTAATTATGCAAGAGTTTCCTTGTCTTGCAAATGAAAACAGACGTTCAGTCTTATTGAATATAATTAGATTAGGTTGTCAAATAACCATCTGATCAAGTAAAGGTTGTCCCTCCTAATATATATGAACGGATTATATATTTACACGGTCATTTTTTTTGGGGGGGGGGGGTTAGAGAAATGTATAAAAAGCGTGTTTTACGTCATGGACTCCCTTTTCAACCAAGGACTAGGACGGTCGCCTTATTACGAAGGACTCGTTTTGGCAGATGTAATCGTTACCCTGAGTGCATGCCCTTGCTAACCTCAGACCGTGGCGGGGCGCGAACCCTCAACCTGACTCCTCAAAGTCGCGGACGCCACCGCCAGAGCCACGCTACGATGTTAGGGAAATGTATAACAAGCATAAATGAAGATCAGACTGATGATAGACTTCAAGAGGGTTTGCTATTTCTTGCTGAGGAATGGGTTAAGGGGGATTTACACGGTCAGACGGTTCGTCGAACGCGGTTCGACAGACAAGTGTTTGAAGTGATGTTCGAACGTGTGAACGGGGTATTTGGTTGTCGAACACGTTCGACAACCAAATACCCCGTTCGAACATCACTTCAAACACTTGTCTATCGAACCGCGTTCGACGAACCGTTTGACCGTGTAAACCCCCCTTAACTTTACTAGTGAGAGAAGGATTAACTTTACCAGTTTTATAGCGCCTCTAGACTCTAGGAGGGATTTTTGAGCCAATATAAGCATTTAACCCTTTCGTCTAAGACTCTAGAAGAAAGGACAGTTATTTTGTTCCTCCAGAGGAAATAACTAAGCTAATTTGCTCACCTAGAGAAATAACAAAGTTATTTTGCTCGTCTAGAGGAAAGAGGTTATATTTCTCGTCTAGGAGAGAAAGCAAGTTATATTCCACGTCTAGAGGAAAGAACAGCTATTTTTCTCGTCTAGGGGAGAAAGCAAGTTATTTTTCTCGTCTAGAGAAAAGAAAAAGTTATTTTGCTCGTCTAGATTTGAGAATATGTTATATTCCTCTT
>JAXCGZ010002160.1:90000-93190 GCA_037179515.1 Halocaridina rubra
TTTGCTTTCTTCCTATTTATGATTATATTTCTCACATTTTCATGTCTTTTACATTCGTTTCTTATTGCTGTACCACTGAGGTCAATCTCTCTCTCTCTCTCTCTCTCTCTCTCTCTCTCTCTCTCTCTCTCTCTCTCTCTCTCTCTCTCTCTCTCTCTCTCTCTCTCTCTCTCTCTCTCTCTCTCTCTCTCATTTGTCTGGATTTATATACTGCATATATTTTGGTACGTTGAGTATGTGTGTGTGTGTATATATATACACATAAATATATATATATATATATATATATATATATATATATATATATATATATATATATATATATGTATATATATATATATATATATATATATATATATATATATATATATATATATATAGTGTGTGTGTAATAATATAACGAGAAAGATAAGAACACATATATATGCTGATCAGATGATCGATATTATCAAGGATTCATCGTAAATTTAGATTAGCATTCCATTTATTTTGCTCTCTCTCTCTCTCTCTCTCTCTCTCTCTCTCTCTCTCTCTCTCTCTCTCTCTCTCTCTCTCTCTCTCTCTTTTGTTCTGTTTTATCGTTGTTTAATATACATTTAAAGCATCGTAGCTAATATGTATATATTATATTATATATATATATATATATATATATATATATATATATATATATATATATATATGTATGTATGTATGTATGTAGAAGGGAAATAGTGAAGGTGGAAGAGTTGAAAAATCCAGAGAAGAGACAGGAATATCAGGACAGGTTGAGAGTGGCATATGACAGGGTGTAAGAAAGAGAAGTTGGGAGTTAGGGGAGGAATGGGGGTTGATGAAAGAATGTTTTGTGGGACATGCAAGTGATGTGTGTGGAAAGAGGTTTGTTGGAGGTGGCATGAGGAGGGGCAGCGAGTGGTGGAATGAAGGGGTGAAAATGAAGGTGGAAGAGAAAAAGAGGGCTTTTGAGGAATGGCTGCAGTGTAAAAGTAGGGAGAAGTATGAAAGATATAGGGAGAAAAATGTGGAAACCAAGCGGAAGGTAGAGGAAGAGAAGAGGTTGGCAAATGTTAGGTGGGGACAGGATTTTAGTAGGTCGTATGAGGAGAATAAAAAGAAAGTTTTGGAAAGAAGTGAAGAGAGCAAGGAAGGGTGGATCGAGGATGGAAGAGACAGTGAAAGATGTGAATGGACAGGTGTTAAGAGGGAACGATGCAAGGAAATGATGGGCAGAATATTTTGAGTGCTTGCTGAATGTTGAGGAAGATAGAGAGGCAGCTATAGTGGCAGTGGGAGGGGTTCAAGGGCCAGTAATGGGAGATGAAAATGAGAGAGAGATTACAAGAGAGGAGGTGAAAAGGGCATTGTATGAAGCGAAAGCAGGTAAAGCACTTGGAATGGATGGTGTGAGAGTGGAGATGTTGAAAGAAGGGGGTGTGACTGCATTGGAATGGTTAGTGAGAGTGTTTAATATATGCTTTATATTGTCATTGGTGCCAGTGGATTGGGTGATTGCCTGTATAGTGCCCCTATACAAAGGTAAGGGAGATATGTATGAATGCAGTAATTTTAGGGGTATAAGTTTGTTGAGTGTGGTAGGAAAAGTGTATGGTAGGATACTGGTTAATAGGATTAGGGATAAGACAGAATATGTGATCACGGAAGTGCAGAGTGGTTTTAGGAGAGGTAGAGGTTGTATAGATCAGATTTTTATAGTTAGGCAGCTATGTGAGAAATATTTAGCAAAGGGTAAGGATGTGTATTTTGCATTTTTGGATCTGGAGAAAGCATATGATAGAGTTGATAGAGAGGCTATGTGGAATGTTTTGAGATTATATGGAATAAATGGTAAATTGTTGCATGCAGTGAAGAGTTTTTATGAGGGTAGTAGAGCTTGTGTTAGGGTAGGGAATGAAGTGAGTGAGTGGTTTCCAGTGAGTGTGGGACTGAGACAGGGATGTGTGATGTCACCATGGCTGTTCAATTTGTATATTGATGGAGTTGTAAGAGAGGTGAATGAGCGAGTGCGTGGTCGAGGTTTGAGAATGGTAGATGGGGATGATAACGAGTGGGAGCTGAATCAGTTGCTGTTTACAGATGATACTGTGGTGGTGGCAGATTCAGAGGAAAAGCTGTGTCAGAATTTGGAATGGTGTGTGAGAGAAGGAAGCTGCGAGTGAATGTGGGAAAGAGTAAGGTTACGAGGTGTACAGGAAATGAGGATGGCGCTGGATTGAATGTTATGTTGAATGGAGAGACACTTGAGGAGGTTAATCAGTTTAAGTATTTAGGCTCGGTTATAGCTGCAAATGGTGGAGTGGAAGCAGATGTGTGTCACAGAGTGAATGAAGGATGTAAAGTGTTGGGTGCATTGAAAGGAGTGATGAAGAATAGAGGGTTGGAAATGAATGTTAAGAAAGTTTTGTATGAGAAAGTGGTTGTGCCAACTGTGATGTATGGATCAGAGTTATGGGGTATGAAAGTAAGTGAGAGATGGAAACTAAATGTGTTTGAGATGAAATGCCTGAGGAGTATGATTGGTGTATCTCGATTGGATAGGGTTAGGAATGAAGTGGTGAGAGCAAGAACGGGTGTGAGGAGAGAAATTGCAGCCAGAGTAGATATGAATGTTCTGAGATGGTTTGGCCATGTGGAAAGAATGGATGATGAAAGGCTGCTGAAAAGGTGATGAATGCGAGAGTTGATGGGAGAAATGCTAGAGGGAGGCCTAGGTTTGGATGGATGGATGGAGTAAGGAGAGCCCTGAATGATAGGAGGCTGGATGTGAGGGAAGCAAGCGAGCGTACTAGGAATAGGTATGAGGGGCGAGCGATTGTGACGCGGCTCTGATGGGCATCTGCTGTTACCACGGGGCTGCATCTTACAGAGATAGCCCTGTGGTAGGGGCAGTAGGGAGGAGCTGGCAGTTGTGAAGCGACACAGGTTGTGGAAGAGCCGGGAGGATGGGCTGTGGCACTCCAGCTGTGCCGTCTGAACGGTCGCTAGCTCCCTTCGTCATTGCCCATAGAGCAAAGTCATCCCCCTATTTGTTCCTTCCAGATTTATCCTCCATTTATATGGCACTGGTGTTTATGTGTATGTATGTATGTATGTTCAGGTTTATATGTGTACGTATATGCAATTAAGTACATGCACTTTCCTCTGCTGTGTTTACCCTCAGATGACAATGATG
>JAXCGZ010002161.1:15000-25000 GCA_037179515.1 Halocaridina rubra
TCTTTTAGCTTTCTCTTTTACTATTTTTTTTATTTTGTATATATATTGAGTTAAATGTAAAGTCTAATCCTGTGATAACATATCTTGGTTAGCAAGTGAGTTTATCAGTTAGAAAGAATATATAGCAGAAACAGGTGGGTGCCTCCTCAGACACAAATTCGAATTTTCCTTCAGGTTTGACTTATTTGTTGCATTTTTTTTTCTTTTTCTTTTTATCCTTAAATTACCATGGTCAGGTTTTTAAGGTAAGATGTGTGTTACCAGAAAAGAGATAAATTGAGTAACTAAATAGCACTTATATGGAGATATAAAAATTCTGTGTGAAGCTTAAATAAAAGTTTTTCTCTTTTTTTTCCTCTTTCTCTTCTTCTTTCTATATTCTGTGAGAGGGAGAACATAAAAATGAGACCATCTCTGTCCCAAACCTGCCCCCCTCCATGGGTCGGTAGGAGGGGTAGCCATTAGGAGACTTAAACAGAAAATCAAGAATTTAGAGGCAATGGTTATGAGCCTTGATGAAAAAATTCGGAATATGGATGTAGAAATGAAAGAGAATGAAGCACTCAGAGAGCAAATAAGATCTTTGGAGGAAGCAAATAAAGCACAAGGGCAGGAGAGAAAGGAACTAGAAAAAAGAATAAAGAAGCTGGAAGGGGAAAAGAGTCAACTAGAATCTAGAATTTCTAAACAAGAAGATAAAAACAAACAGCTGAATGACAACCTAAAGGAATTAGATGTTAGTTCACTGCTCTCTTCTGAGAGAGACGAGATTGCTGCTTGGAATGTCCAGATTAAGGAAAACATTGAACAGTTCAGAAAAGAGTTCCAGGAGCTGAATATGGAAAATGATGCCATGAAAACTTCCTTTGCTGATGCACTAAAGGGGAATGTGGCAGTAAAGGAGGCTGTAAAGGTGGTGGCACTGGAAAACATACAAACAGTTGACTATAAAGAGACAGTAATCGAAAAAATGAAAGACGTTGTGATGGAAAGGGCAAACCCACTCATCATACAGGCACTTGATAAGGAGAAGACAGTGGTAATCTCAGGCATAAGCGAATCCCAGGAGCCAACATGGCCGGGGAGACTTGAAGAAAATAAAGCTAGGGTTGTAGACCTGATAAGAAAGCTTGGAGTAGTATGTGGTCCTGAGGATATTGTAAACATACACCAACTAGGTAAATATTCGAGGGAAGGAAAGCCGAGACCAACAAAAGTAACCTCTGAGAGAAGGGAAACATGTAGGGAAATATTGTTGAGAAAAAAAAGTCTAAAAGACCTTCAAGAATTCAAAGAAGTGTTCATTAGACGATACAGAACACAGAAAGAGATGGGAAAGATAAAAAACTTGTTGCAAGACGCAAGAAAGTTAAATGATGAAAGAAATGAAGAAGAGAAGAAAAATTTTCATTACAGAGTCCTTCCAGACAAAGGGGAGATAAAGAAGATAATGACAGAAGATCAGGGGATGGGGCCTCATTAAGATTGTTATACACAAATGCTGATGGATTAGCTGGTAAGGCAGTAGAATTAAAAGATAGGATTCACAACAGTAAGGCAGATATAGTAGCAATTACAGAGACTAAGTTGAGTGAGGACATAAACAGTGTCACAATTTTTCCTAAGGGCTTCAGAATACTAAGGGTTGAAAGATCTGAGAGGACTGGTGGAGGAATAGCACTGCTCATAAGTGAAAGGATTCAAGTTGAAGAAATAAACTTGGCTATAGAAAGTGAGTTCAAGGAATTTCTTGTTGCTCGCATAAATACTGGGTCAGAGAGCATTATAATAACTGTTGTATGCAACCCACCAAGGAACCAAAATAGGCTTGAAGTTTATGAGGAAAGTCATATAGGTACTATTGAAGTCATAAACTCAGTTGTTAACATGGCACGGGAAAAAAAATGTAGGATTTTGATTATGGGAGACTTTAATCATAAAGAGATAGATTGGATAAGCCTTAACCCACACAGTGGTGAGGACTCATTCGGGGCAAGATTCCTAGACTGCGTACAAGGGAATTTCCTACACCAACATGTAATGGAACCAACAAGGGCCAGGGGTGGGGATGAGCCATCACTACTTGATCTAGTGTTCACAGATAATGTGTTGGATATTGAAAAAATTGAGTATGTACCACCAATTGGAAAGAGTGACCACTGTGTGTTGTTGATGGAATATATCACTGAAGATATTCTTCCTGAGAGTAGAGGCACTGAGGACATGAGGAGGAACTATCCGAAAGGAGATTACATCAAAATGAATGAGCTTTTTGCAGTTATTGACTGGAGAACCTTATTTTACAACAAATCTGTACAAGAAATGTATGACATCTTTTGTGAGAAATATGGGAAGATAGTAGATTGCTGCATACCTGTCACCAAAGTAGGTGTAATTCATGCCAGAGAGAAATGGTTTGATAATGGGTGTAAAAGAGCTAAGGAGTGGAGAGACAAATGCTGGAAAAGGTATAGGAGGAGAAAAAACATAAATGCCTGGCAAACCTACAAAAGAGCAAGAAATGACTACCTAAGTAAAAGGAGAGAGGCAGAGAGAGACTATGAGAGGGACATCACCAGGAAGGCTAAAGAAAATCCCAAGCTTTTCCACAGCTTTATCAGAGGAAAACTGAAGGTAAAAGAACAGGTTTTAAGGCTAAAGAGAGCAGATGGAAGCATCAATAAGACAGATGAAGAGATCTGCAAAGAAATGAACAAGGAGTTTCAGTCAGTATTTACAGTAGAAAATACCCCACCCCCTCAGATTGCAGTGATAGAAGCTCAAGGGCCGGTATTAGAGAACATCAACCTTACAGCCACAGAGGTATGCAAAGCGCTGATGGATTTAGATGTTCATAAAGCTACAGGTCCTGATGACATATCCCCTCATGTGCTTAAAAAATGCCCAAACTCAATATCAGTGGCACTAAGTATCATATTTAAAAAGTCACTGGAGTCAGGGGAGATTCCAAGATGCTGGAAACAAGCAAATGTGATACCTATCTTCAAAAAGGGAAGGAGGGATACGGCTCTGAACAATAGACCAGTTTCCTTGACCAGCATAGTTTGCAAAGATATGGAGAAACTACTAAGGAAACATATCTCTCTTCACTTGGAATCCTTCAAATTTTGTCAGTGAGGCAACATGGCTTCAGAGAAGGTAGATGAACAGTAACAAACTTATTAGAATTTTATGATGAGGTAAGCCAAATCTTACAGGAAAGAGAGGGCATATTCCTAGACTTCCAGAAAGCGTTTGACACTGTTCCACATGGGAGACTTATTAGGAAGCTGCAATCAATGGCTAGAATAGGTGGAAATGTTTTGGAATGGATAAAAACTTACTTAGAAGGAAGGGAACAGAGGGTTAGAGTAAGACACTCAGTGTCTGAATGGAGAAGAGTTAGTAGTGGAGTTCCACAGGGTTCAGTTTTAGGGCCACTTTTGTTCCTTGTATATGTAAATGACCTACCAGAATCTGCAAATTCATTCATGAATATGTTTGCAGATGATGCAAAGATTGTGAAGAAAGTAAAAAACGAGAACAATGGTAGAGAACTTCAGGAGGATCTAAATAATCTGCATGAGTGGTCAGAAAAGTGGCTAATGAAATTCAATACTTCAAAATGTAAGGTAATGAGAATGGGTACAAGTGCAAGAAGGCCCATGCTTGACTACTCGGTGGCTGGAGTACAACTTCAAGAGACAGAAAATGAGAGAGATCTAGGAGTAAACATACTGGCAGATTTGTCTCCAGAAATACATATAAATGGCATAGTAAGGGCAGCATATGCATTCTTATCAAATGTAAGGGTAGCCTTCAGGCACATGGACAAGGAAATGTTCAGAAATATTTATGTAACCTATGTGAGGCCAAAACTCGAATATGCAGCCCCCTTTTGGAATCCGCACTTGAAAAAGCACATAGCTAAGCTTGAAAAAGTTCAAAGACATGCCACGAAACTGGTGCCAGAAATACGCAATCTCAGTTATGATGAGAGGCTGAGGGAATTACACTTACCATCGCTCGAAGCTAGAAGAGTGAGGGGGGATATGGTGACAGTCTTTAAATTCCTTCATGGTTATGAAAGAGTGGATAGGGATCGATATTTTGATATGGCTAGCTCTAGAACTAGAGGTCATAGTTTGAAGCTTGGTAAGAAAACTTCTTTGCAGGATGTAAGAAAATACTTTTTCAGTGTAAGAGTAGTTGATAATTGGAATTCGCTAAGCGAGGAGGTAGTTAATGCTATCTCAATCCATAGTTTTAAGGACAGGTATGATAAGTATCACTAAGTATAAAATGGAACCGATCAGGAGACGGGAACGAGCTTTGGGCTCTTTCCCGTAAACACAATTAGGTAATCACAATTAGGTAATCACATACATACATACATAGATACATACATACATACATACATACATACATACATACATACTGGTATCAGTCTCCTTGTAAAGGGTGATGGCAGTGTCAAAGCACACACATTCACAGGGTTAAGTTGGTATAGATTTTCCACAGTGAGGCCCGACTCTCACAGCTGGTTTACCCTCACCGTATCATCACATGGCAAAGCAGTGAGGGTAAACCCCTAAACTTTGATTCACTAATGTAAATGCACTTCGTGATATACGCTATCACAAATTTTCGATAAATGTGAAATTAGAAGGAAAAAAGTTTTTCCTTATCTGTATAACTGTAAACCTTATTTGTTAACTTGGAGAGTGCACTTTCATATGACCATTTTGATGTGAAGCCATATTTTTTTTCTGATAATCAATTTCTTACCAAAAGAAAGATTAGATGTATATCGGCATTTATTTCTTTTTTTTTATATATAAAAAAGTATGGGCAGTACGGAAATGGATCACAGCGTGTCGGAGTAATTGCATGAAAATGTATCCGTATATTGCGATTCCTACTAATGAGAATGGTGTAATTGATGACTGCAGTATAAAACACAATCACATGCACTTCATCTTTAATAAATTAAAATCAATTCCCTCCTGATTCATAAAAGAACTAAAAGTTTATTAAGATTTTTATGATTAGGATTATAGGGTGACACTTACTGCGACTAAGTGTAAATTTAGATATTGTTTTTACATTGGGGGAATATTGATCTACATAGTTACATATCAACTGTACCAGCATATGATTTGCTATTCTCATATTTTTACCAACATTCGTAAAGACTCATAGAATTTTTCGTCTTTGTTTGTATCGCTGATGTTATGATAGTCTTTCCAATTATTTTTTTTTCAACTGGGAGCCGTATATCCTATCAGTTTCTAAGCTGACGCAGAATTCTCATTATATTGCTTTTGCTATTATCGGTGACGTAGTTTACCACACATCTTTTCTGCCTTATATCGACGTTAGATACATATGATCACCATGGCTTAGTGGTCATGCTCGTGATTATTATTCGTCAGGTCGATGGTTCAAGGCCAACCATGGTCTAAGGTTAGAGAGGGCATTCACTCGTGGTAACGGACGCACTTGCCAAAATCAAAGTCATCCGCAGGAAGGCGCCGTCCTAACCCTTAATAGAAAATTAAATTCTTGACATAAAACCGATGTTAGAAATATTTCAACCTGTTCATTTCTTTTATCTTTGTACGTGGTTTCTAATGTTCATAGATCTTATTAACAGTGTCAGTTATTTAACTGGTTAAAAGACACGTCATTTTCCTTGCTACCATAGATGTGCAGTAATCTGAACATGCTTCAAAGATATCAATGAACATTTTGACTTGCATATTGAGAGTATCTGTGTTCAGAATATTATTTATGATATCTATCTATTCTATCTACCTTGGCTGTTTCCCCCTTAAATTGGGGGATAGCCGACATCAAAAAAAGGAAAACAAAAAGGGGATTACTTTGCTCTATAGGCAATGACGAGAGAGCTAGCGACCATTCAGATGGCACTGCTGGAGCGCCACAGCTCATCCTCCCGGGCTCTTCCACAACCTGTGTCACTTCACAACTGCCAACTCCTCCTACTGCCCCTACCAATGGGCTACCTCTGTAAGATGCAGCCGAGTGGTAACAGCAGATTCCCATCAGAGATGCGTCACAATCGCTTGCCACTCATTCCTATTCCTAGCATGCTCGCTTGCTTCAATCACACCCATCCTCCTATCATTCAGGGCTATTCTTACTCCATCCATCCACCCAAACCTAGGCCTTCCTCTAGCATTTCTCTCATCAACTCTCGCATTCATCACCTTTTTCAGCAGTCTTTCATCATCCATCCTTTCCACATGGCCAAACCATCTCAGAACATTCATACCTACTCTGCCTGCAATTTCTCTCCTCACACCCGATCTTGCTCTCACCACTTCATTCCTAACCCTATCCAACCGAGACACACCAATCATACTCCTCAGGCATTTCATCTCAAACACATTTAGTTTCCGTCTCTCATTTACTTTCATACCCCATAACTTTTATCCATATATCACAGTTGGCACAACCACTTTCTCATACAATACTTTCTTAACATTCATTTCCAACCCTCTATTCTTCATCACTCCTTTCAATGCACCCAACACTTTACATCCTTCATTCACTCTGTGACACACAGCTGCTTCCACTCCACCATTTGCAGCTATAACCGAGCCTATATACTTAAACTGATCAACTTCCTCAAGTGTCTCTCCATTTAACATAACATTCAATCCAGCACTATTCTCATTTCTTCTACACCTCATAACCTAACTCTTTCCCACATTAACTCGCAACTTCCTTCTCTCACACTCCATTCCAAATTCTGACACTAACTGACACAGCTTCTCCTCTGAATCTGCCACCACCACAGTATCATCTGCAAACAGCAACTGATTCAGCTCCCACTCGTTATCATCCCCATCTACCATTCTCAAATCTCGACCACGCACTCGTTCATTCACCACTCTTACGACTCCATCAATATACAAATTGAACAGCCATGGTGACATCACACATCCCTGTCTCAATCCCACACTCACTGGAAACCACTAACTCACTTCATTCCCTACCCTAACACAAGCTCTATTGCCCTAATACAACCTCTTCTCTGCATGCAGCAATTTACCATTAATTTCATATAATCTCAAAACATTCCACATTGCCTTTCTATTAACTCTATCATACGCTTTCTCCAGATCCAAATATGCAAAATACACATCCTTACCCTTTGCTAAATATTTCTCACATAACTGCCTAACTATAAAACTCTGATCTATACAACCTCTACCTCTCCTAAAACCACTCTGCACTTCTGCGATCACATTTTCTGTCTTAACCCTAATCCTATTAACCAGTATCCTACCATACACTTTTCCTACCACACTCAACAAACTTACACCCCTAAAATTACTGCATTCATACACATGTCTTTTACCTTTGTTTAGTGGCACTATATAAGCAATCACCCATTCCACTGGCACCATTGACAACATAAAGCATATATTAAACACTCACTAACCATTCTACAGTCACACCCCCTTCTTTCAACTTCTCCGCCCTCACACCATCCATTCCAGGTGCTTTACCTGCTTTCACTTCATACAATGCCCTTTTCACCTCCTCTCTTGTAATCTCTCTCTCATTTTCATCTCCCATTACTGGCACATGAACACCCCCCCCCCCCCTGCCACTATAGCTGTTTCTCTATCTTCCTCAACATTCAGCAAGCACTCAAAATATTCTACCCATCTTTTCCTTGCATCGTTCCCTCTTAACATCTGTCCATTCACATCTTTCACTGTCTCTTCCATCCTCGATCCACCCTTCCTTACTCTCTTCACTTCTTTCCAAAACTTCTTTTTATTCTCCTCATATGACCTACTAAAATCCTGTACCCACCTAACATTTGCCAACCTCTTCTCTTCATCTACCTTCTGCTTGGTTTCCACATTTCTCCCTCTATATTTTTCATACTTCTCCCTACTGCTACACTGCAGCCATTCCTCAAAAGCCCTCTTTTTCTCTTCCACCTTTATTTTCACCACTTCATTCCACCACTCGTAGCCCCTCCTCATGCCACTTCCAACAAACCTCTTTCCACAAACATCACTTGCATTCCCACAAAACATTTTTTCATCAACCCCCATTCCTCATCTAACTCCCCAACTTCTCTTTCTTTCACCCTGTCATATGCCACTTTCAACCTGTCCTGATATTCCTGTCTCTTTTCTGGCTTTTTCAACTCTTCCACCTTTACCATTTTCCTTCTACATCCCCCCACTCTATTTCCCCACTCTTTTGCTACTCCCACTTTTGCTTCAACCAAAAAATGATCAGACATCCCAGCAGCCACACCCCTAAATGCATGCACATCTTTCACTCTACCAATCATTCTCTTTGCTACCAACACATAATCCATCAATGCTCTTCCTTTCACTCTTCCATTTGCCACTTTCATCCATGTATACTTATTTATTAACTTCTTTTTGAAAAAAACTAATACATATAACAAACTCTTGCTCCCCACACATATTTAACAGTCTCTCGCCACTCTCATTCCCACCTGATACCCCATACTTTCCTACAACACCTTCTACCTCTCCATCACCCACTCTGGCATTCAAGTCACCTAACACAACTACATATTTCCTTCTACTCAGACCATCCACACACCTAGTTAACTCATTCCAGAGTTCATCCCGCTCTTCCTCATTTCTCTCACATCCTGGCCCATATGCACTAACAAAAGCCCAACATTCCCATCCTATCCTAGCCCTAACCCACATCAGCCTAGATAACACTTCTTTCCATTCCACTACCTTATTTACCATCCATTCAATCAGCAATAATGCCACACCTTCTCTCGCTCTCCCCCTATCAACCCCAGACACCCTACCTGTCATATCACCAAATGCTACATCTTTTGCTCTCTATCGTACTACAACCACGCACATTTAGCCACCTAAAACTAGAGTTTGGGGAGAAGTTATTTATGATATGTCTTATGATAATGGGTTTAAAAAGGTATTGGAGGCATATTGTTTTAAGCACCTGTAATGTTTTAATAAAAGGCTGCTGTTTGGACTTACTTACTCTTTTACCATAGCTATAATGAGCTCAGAATCTGCAACCGGGTGCTTTATCCGCAATTAAGGGGTCTGTTAGGCTACGTCCACACCAGACGCGATGAGCGGTAGGTAGCGTAGAGCGATGAGCTGCAAGATCAGTGTCATCACAATACCTGTCCAAATAGGAAGCGTCAACGTCTCGCGCAGCAGATAGTCACAAGTCGTCTGTTGGTGCAGCCATTACTGAAGAGAATGGTGAAAATAGCTAGGGATGTCGCTAGGCAGTGCACATCATTTTGGAACATACTGCTTGCGTAGCGTCAAACGAGGAGGGTAAGTGGAGCGACATACCTCCCCGCTCATCCAATGTAGCCACCCACTTATAATTTAATGAGTTCTATCATGTAGTGTCATCCCACCTCTCCCAAGCCTCCCCGCTCGTCGCATATGGTGTGGCCGTAGCCTTAGAGTTGCAGAGGTAAAAGGCTTTCTTACTTGGTTTGTTTGTTATATACGTGTTAGTAGGGCATACACGTATTTATAAATATGTCTAAAATATGATTAAGCTTACAGAAAGGCACTTTACGATGACAATGCTACCATTCGTGTGTGTGTGTGTGTGTGTGTGTGTGTGTGTGTGTGTGTGTGTGTGTGTGTGTGTAAGTTATTTAACAATCTCGTCAATTATCATTATGTCATAAAAATGGTATTTTATGATACTGCACAATAATCCATAGAACTGTTTCCTCTAGACATGTGTTAAATTCTTGTACCTTGAAATAATCCCGATTATAAATGTAGAAACTCGCCTACACGTCGATGATCATTGCAAATTATATAATAATATGGAATATTTACAAGCTTTTCGTAGATAGGAAGAACCCAAGCTTCAATTACGCATAAGATAGCTGTTACTGTGATGTACTAGGATCCTCGTCTGGGTATTTTACGTTCAACAAGAAACAATATATGCAATC
>JAXCGZ010002161.1:30000-32500 GCA_037179515.1 Halocaridina rubra
CTTCGTCCGTCTCAGTGATGCTTCCATCCGCTCTCTTTAGCCTTAAAACCTGTTCTTTTACCTTCAGTTTTCCTCTGATAAAGCTGTGGAAAAGCTTGGGATTTTCTTTCGCCTTCCTGGTGATGTCCCTCTCATAATCTTTCTCTGCCTCTCTCCTTTTACTTAGGTAGTCATTTCTTGCTCTTTTGTAGGTTTGCCAGGCATTTATGTTTTTTCTCCTCCTATACCTTTTCCAGCATTTGTCTCTCCACTCCTTAGCTCTTTTACACCCATTATCGAACCATTTCTCTCTGGCATGAATTACACCTACTTTGGTGACAGGTATGCAGCAATCTACAATCTTCCCATATTTCTCACAAAAGATGTCATACATTTCTTGTACAGATTTGTTGTAAAATAAGGTTCTCCAGTCAATAACTGCAAAAAGCTCATTCATTTTGATGTAATCTCCTTTCTGATAGTTCCTCCTCATGTCCTCAGTGCCTCTACTCTCAGGAAGAATGTCTTCAATGATATACTCCATCAACAACACACAGTGGTCACTCTTTCCAATTGGTGGTTCATACTCAATATTTTCAATATCCAACACATTATCTGTGAACACCAGATCAAGTAGTGATGGCTCATCCCCACCCCTGGCTCTTGTTGGTTCCATTACATGTTGGTGTAGGAAATTCCCTTGTACGCAATCTAGGAATCTTGCCCCAAAGGAGTCCTCACCACTGTGTGGGTCAAGATTTATCCAATCTATCTCTTTATGATTAAAGTCTCCCATAATCAAAATCCTACATTTTTTCTCCCGCGCCATGTTAACAACTGAGTTTATGACTTCAATCGTACCTATATGACTTTCCTCATAAATTTCAAGCCTATTTTGGTTCCTTGGTGGGTTGTATACAACAGTTATTATAATGCTCTCTGACCCAGTATTTATGCGAGCAACAAGAAATTCCCTGAACTCACTTTCTATAGCCAAGTTTATCTCTTCAACTTGAATCCTCTCACTTATGAGCAGTGCTATCCCTCCACCAGTCCTCTCAGATCTTTCGACCCTTAGTATTCTGAAGCCCTTAGGAAAAACTGTGACACTGTTTATGTCCTCACTCAACTTAGTCTCTGTAATTGCTACTATATCTGCCTTACTGTTGTGAATCCTATCTTTTAATTCTACTGCCTTACCAGCTAATCCATCAGCATTTGTGTATAACAATCTTAATGAGGCCCCATCCCCTGATCTTCTGTCATTATCTTCTTTATCTCCCCTTTGTCTGGAAGTATTCCGTAACGAAAATTTTTCTTCTCTTCTTCATTTCTTTCATCATTTAACCTTCTTGCCTCTTGCAACAAGTTTTTGATCTTTCCCATCTCTTCCTGTGTTCTGTATCGTCTAATGAACACTTCTTTGCATTCTTGAAGGTCTTTTAGACTTTTTTTTCTCAACAATATTTCCCTACATGTCTCCCCTCTCTCAAAGGTTACTTTTGTTGGTCTCGGCTTTCCTTCCCTCGAATATTTACCTAGTTGGTGTATGTTTACAATATCCTCAGGACCACATACTACTCCAAGCTTTCTTATCAGGTCTACAACCCTAGCTTTATTTTCTTCAAGTCTCCCCTGCCATGTTGGCTCCTGGGATTCACTTATGCCTGAGATTACCACTGTCTTCTCCTTATCAAGTGCCTGTCTGATGAGTGGGTTTGCCCTTTCCATCACAACGTCTTTCATTTTTTCGATTACTGTCTCTTTATAGTCAACTGTTTGTATGTTTTCCAGTGCCACCACCTTTACAGCCTCTTTTACTGCCACATTCCCCTTTAGTGCATCAGCAAAGGACGTTTTCATGGCATCATTTTCCATATTCAGCTCCTGGAACTCTTTTCTGAACTGTTCAATGTTTTCCTTAATCTGAACATTCCAAGCAGCAATCTCGTCTCTCTCAGAAGATAGCAGTGAACTAACATCTAATTCCTTTAGGTTGTCATTTAGCTGTTTGTTTTTATCTTCTTGATTAGAAATTCTAGATTCTAGTTGACTCTTTTCCCCTTCCAGCTTCTTTATTCTTTTTTCTAGTTCCTTTCTCTCCTGCCCTTGTGCTTTATTTGCTTCCTCCAAAGATCTTATTTGTTCTCTGAGTGTTTCATTCTCTTTCATTTCTCCATCCATATTCCGAATTTTATCATCAAGGCTTGTAACCATTTCCTCTAACTTCTTGATTCTCTGTTTAAGTCCTCTGATGACTACCCCTTCTCCCGACCCATGGGTGGGAGAGGTTTGGGACAGAGATGGCTTCATTTTTATGTTCTCCCTCTCACAGAATATAGAAAGAAGACGAGAAAGAGGAAAAAAAAAAAAAAAAAAAAAAAAGAGAAAAACTTCTAATTTACCTTCACACAGAATTTTTATATCTCCATATAAGTGCTATTTAGTGACTCAGTTTGTCTCCTTTCTGGTAACACACATCTTAACTTAAAAACTTGACCATGGTAATTTACGTATAAAA
>JAXCGZ010002161.1:45000-50000 GCA_037179515.1 Halocaridina rubra
GACTGCCAATTTTATTAGGTTCATGGCAAAAGTCTTTTAATACATATTGAATAATACCATGTACAATAAATATATAATCTTTAAACTTATTTTCTCTTGCACAAATGTACACAGAAACAGCTTAGTATTCAGTGGAATGAAAATAAGGTTTGAACAAAGTCTGTTTAATCAATAACAGAACATGACGAAAAAGGATTAGCAAACAAAGCTGTTCCTCCCAATGTGATCAGAGTGGGCGAGGTCTTTGGTGATTTTTATTCGCAAATCAATGGAGAGAGAGAGAGAGAGAGAGAGAGAGAGAGAGAGAGAGAGAGAGAGAGAGAGAGAGAGAGAGAGAGAGAGAGAGAGAGAGGAGAGAGAGAGAGAGAGAGAGAGAGAGAGAGAGAGAGAGAGAGAGAGAGAGAGAGAGAGAGAGAGATTTAAGCTCATGAAGTAGTATATTTATGTGGTGTGTTTTATATTTGTACATAATATTCACTTTTGCGTGTTCTTATCTCTATAATTTTCTTTTCCTGTTACTTAAATATGTAAAAATTATTTACCAAGATTTGTTATCTTATGATCTTATCTCACTTACAAAGTTACATAAAGCAATACAGAGCATTTCCATAAGTAAATTCCTTAATATATCTACAGAAATTCTAGGCAAAAGCTCGTGTGCAAAGTTAATTATTTCTCCGTTTGCGGCTTATTTTTAGCCTAGAATTCAATCTGTAATTGAACAAGTGGCTAAGGACCTCATGTCAAATATCACACACAATACGCATATAATTCTGTTATTACTTAATAGCTTTCAGATAATGAAAAATCAATAAATCTCCGCCTAAAATATCTATTAAAAGAGCATACTGTGTTTTCGCAATCTGGCATTTATGTAGAACCTAACGTTACAATTACATAATTTACATTACATAATAAATAACTGTCATATACATATCAGTTCATGAAGGTAGATTATTACATAAAGATTGTTCTATCCGTACATTTAATCTCCATTTTTCTCCATGATTCCCCAGTTATTTGGAAAGCATACGCACGCAAGCACACACACACACAATTTGAGTTTCTATAAATATTCTTGTACAATGACCTGAGATTATTTGCACTTATGAATAAGCATTCTACTGTTTCGTTTTCGTCATTACTCTTCTCTGTTACTTGAAATTTATAGGTCTTTATCAGTCTCTGCTTAGAATACTGCTCTCATATCTGGGGTGCTTCTTTTTATGCTTATCTTTACTTGATAGAGTTGAATCTAAGTCAGTCAGGCTCATCAATGACCCTTCTCTTACCTCTAATCTGAATCCTCTTATTCTTCGTCATAAGGTACCTTCCCTTTCTGATTCTATCTTTAATACTTCCATTTCTGCTCTGATGAGTTGGCGAGTTGCATTTTTTCCCCCACTTCCTAGGCCGTGTAACGCTCGCCGAGCGACCTCGCCTCACAAATACTGTGAGAAGATATGTAGCTCATGGACTGATCGGTGCAGTAATTACTTCTTCCCTTCCAGCTCCAGACTCTGGGACTCATTCTCTTCTTCCGTTTTACCTAACTTCCATGACCAATCAGGCCATAATTCTAGGACTTCTTTACTTAGACTATTCTTTCAGCCAGTCCTTTTCTTATTCTTTATCGTTGTTTTATCTTTGCCTTGTTTATAAGCTTCCACTTTTTCTCCTCAATGTTTTCTTGGTGTCCGGACCTGATTAGGGCAATTTTCTACCTTTGCTCATAGAGAAAAAAAATTATAGTAAATCAAAACTGTTTTTATTAGCATATGCGAGAAGGGAGATCAGAAAACCCTCCTTATCAAAGTAGAAAAATGATAGAAATTGAAAAATATTGGAAAAAGGAACCTTTATAAATACGAACTGAAGTATATGTTGATGCTAAAATTATTAATTCAGACTCCTAGGGTTCCTGATTAAATCAATTTCGTTACATCCAAAAACTATACTTAATTAACTTAGATTCCTACTCATGAAACGAAAGAAGATGAGATTCCAACTTTATTATGGTTGCTATTGAGAGAGATTCGTGTTGTCTAAATTAAACTTCTATTGTTCTTCGCCTTGTCAAAGTTAATAGTTAAGAAAATTTATCACTATCCTAAGTATGGGGATACACAGAGAATATCCATTTTAGAACCAATTGAAATCTATAAGAAAAATAAAAATAAAGCCTTAGTGCTTCTCATGTGCTCTTAGTATGCAGTTACTGTTGATTAACATTTGTATTTAGATAAGAGAAGAACAAGATTATTGTAACATTTAGTACTGTCATTTCAACGGTCTGCTGTATTTTTTCTGTTCTCATAACGTAAGTTGTTAAAGATGATTTTTTTGTTGCACTACTAACAACGAAAAAAATATACATTACGGAATATTTTTAATTACTACTTTTGTCTAACTATATAACAAAATCAGTTAAGGTTTGATGAATAAAGTCATGCAGTGACATCATTCCTTCCTGTTTTGACGAAGGTTTGTGTAATGAGCCTAATCTCAGACAAAGCGAGCTCGTGCCTATTCATTAACTAAGTCCATAAGTACTATTGTGCCCTGTGGTGGCGGGCACAACATCAAAGAATAGCCCCAACGTATTCCCTGCGTGTCGTAAGAGGCGACTAAAAGTGGACTGGGCGAGGGGACTGGGAATCCCCCCCCCTTGTATTAACCTCCCGCGAGAAGTCAAAGAAGGGAAGTAGAGGGGAGAGCTACTTCTCCCCTAACTGTAGTTTTGGGGTGTCTAAATGTGCATGATTGTAGTACGATAGAGAGCAAAAGATGTGAGATTGGATATGTGCTTGGTAGGAGAAGGATGGATGTATTGGCATTGTGTGAGACGAGGTTGAAAGGAAAAGGAGAAGTAGCATAGAAAGAAGTGTCAGCTAGGCTGATGTGGGTGAGGTTTAGGATGGGTAGAAAATGTTGGGCTTTAGTTAGTGCGTATGGGCCAGGATGTGAGAGAAGTGAGGAAGAGCAAAATGAATTCTGAAATGTGTTAACTAGGTGTGAGGATGGTCTGAGTAGAAGGAAATATGTAGTTGTGTTGGGTGACTTGAATGCCGTAGTGGGTGATGGAGAGGTAGAGGGTGTTGTAGGAAAGTTTAGGGTACCAGGTGGGAATGACAGTGGCGAGAGACTGTTATATAAGTGTGTGGAGCAAGAGTTGGTGATAGGTAATAGTTTTTTTCAAGAAGTTAATAAATAAGTATACATGGATGAGAGTGACAAATGGAAGAGTGAAAGAAAGAGCATTGATGGATTATGTGTTGGTAGCAAAGAGAATGATTGGTAGAATGAAAGATGTGCATTAATTTAGGGGTGTGGCTACTGGGATGTCTGATCATTTTTTAGTTGAAGCAAAAGTGGTAGTAGCAAAAGAGTGGAGAAATAGAGTATGGTGATGTAGAAGGGAAGTGGTGATGGTGGAAGAGCTGAAAAAGCCAGAGAAGAGACAGGAATATCAGGAGAGGTGAAAGTGGCATATGACAGGATAAAAGAAAGAGAAGTTGGGGAGTTAGAGGAAGAATGGGGGTTGATGAAAGAAGGTTTTGTGGGACATGCAAGTAATGTGTGTGGAAAGAGGCTTGTTGGAGGTGGCATGAGGAGAGGCAGCGAGTGGTGGAATGAAGGGGTGAAAATAAAGGTGGAAGAGAAAATGAGGGCTTTTGAGGAATGGCTGCAGTGTAAAAGTAGGGAAAAGTGTGAAAGATATAGGGAGAAAAATGTGGAAACCAAGTGGAATGTAGAGGAAGAGAAGAGGTTGGCAAATGTAAGGTGGGGACAGGATTTGAGCAGGTCATATGAGAAGAATAAAAAGAAGTTTTGGAAAAAAGTGAAGAGTGTAAGGAAGGGTGGATTGAGGATGGAAGAGACAGTGAAAGATGCAAAGAAATGATGGGCAGAATATTTTGAGTGCTTGCTGAATGTTGAGGAAAATAGAGAGGCAGCTATAGTGGCAGTAGGGGGCGCTCGAGTGCCAGTAATGTGAGATGAATATGAGAGAGAGATTACAAGAGAGGAGGTGAAAAGGGCATTGGATGAAATGAAAGCAGGTAAAGCACCTGGAATTGATAGTGTGAGAGCGGAGATGTTGAAAGAAGGGGGTGTGACTGCATTGGAATGGTTAGTGAGAGTGTTTAAAATATAATTTTTGTTGTCAATGGTGCCAATGGAATGGGTGACTGCTTGTATAGTGCCCCTATAGAAAGGTAAGGGAGATGTGTATGACTGCAGTAATTTTAGGGGTATAAGTTTGTTGAGTGTGGTAGGAAAAGTGTATGGTAGGATACTGATTAATAAGATTAGGGATAAGACAGAAAATGTGATCGCGGAAGTGCAGACTGTTTTAGGAGAGGTAGAGGTTGTATAGATCAGATTTTTATAGTTAGACAGTTATGTGAGATATGGTTAGCAAAGGGTAAGGATGCGTATTTTGCATTTTTGGATCTGAAAAAAAGCGTATGATAGAGTTGATAGAGAGGCTATGTGGAATTGTTTGAGGTTATATGGAATTCATGGTAGACTGTTGCGAGCAACGAAGAGTTTGTATGAGGGCAGTAGAGCTTGTGTTAGGGTAGGGAGTGAAGTGAGTGAGTGGTTTCCAGTGAGTGTGGGGCCGAGACAGAGATATGTGATGTCACCATGGCTGTTCAATTTGTATATTGATGGAGTTGTAAAAGAGGTGAATGAGCGAGGGCGTGGTCGAGGTTTGAGAATGGTAGATGGGGATGATAACGAGTGGGAGTTGAATCAGTTGCTGTTTGCAGATGATACTGTGGTGGTGGCAGATTCAGAGGAGAAGCTGTGTCAGTTAGTGTCAGAATTTGGAATGGTGAGTGAGAGAAGGAAGCTGCGAGTGAATGTGGGAAAGATTGAGGTTATGAGGTGTACAAGAAATGATGATGCTACTGGATTGAATGTTATGTTGAATGGAGAGACACTTGAGGAAGTTGATCTTTTTAAGTATTTAGGCTCGGTTATAGCTGCAAATG
>JAXCGZ010002161.1:67500-87500 GCA_037179515.1 Halocaridina rubra
AGTACATAAACTATATATATGTCCCATGATTTTAGAAAAATGTGAGTGTGCTCAGTATATGAAATTGGAAATCATTGTTCTTACTATCTGTTTTATAGACCAAATTTATACGAACATGAGATGTCTGTTCTTATCTCAGTTTATCCTTCGCTTCATTAATATAAGGCGACTGTGCTTTTTGTCCTCATGGATTTCACCTTTCTTCGCATCATGAAAGTTTGGTCCACTAGAAAGGTTCTCTTCTCCCCCTTTCCTTCTCATGATATGAGACTTGACCTAACAATCGCTTTTAGATGTAATACACAGAGTTTGTTTCTGGGTGATGTGCTCAACCAGGATATTGTTATAACTTTTCATTATATTAAAAAAATTAATTATGGTATGTAAGTTATGAATTAGCTTTCTTTGTTGTCAAGTACTCGGATATTATTATACCTCTTACTTTATATTGCTGTTGGTATCATATGTGTATACTGATAAGCACGAAGTGGTTTCTCCCAGGATAGTTAATACATTCTAGTTTAAACCAACTGGTGTACAGTTTAGTAATCGTTCTTATCCTTTTGGACACATAGAAAATTAGTTTTTATAATAGCTTTTATATGGCAGGATATTTCCAGATTAATTGTTTGTAGCACCCATATTACAAAGATAGAGAATAGTTAGTCAGCATCTGCTGTATTGAGATATAGCTAACAAGTAAACGGAAGGAGAGATTTATTGTTCTCGGTAAATGCAATAAATACATTCAAAGGCAATATATAAAATAAGAATCAAAGCATTTGCACGTTCGTGAGATACTTGTTAATGCATTAAATATCAGCTTCTGTAGCATAAGCAGACTGGCTATCACATATTTATGAGATAGAGAGAGAGAGAGAGAGAGAGAGAGAGAGAGAGAGAGAGAGAGAGAGAGAGAGAGAGAGAGAGAGAGAGAGAGAGAGAGAGAGAGAGAGAATTGTACACAGATTGGTCAACAAAGAAATACTGACACTCTGTCAACGCACTAGTCAAGAGTTTAATTCATGATGTTAGACGCAGATGCAGATGAGAACATAAAGAAAAATGGCAGTGCACTTCATACAATTGAACTAGTTGACATTAGTGCATAATATCCATCATTCTGAGCTCCATGAAATGCACCTATAGTGATAAAAGTTTTTCACAGTTAATTTAAGTGAGTTTTACCTTGACACTTACTATATTTAAAATGCAGATGCTGTAATTTTTTCAGGGTGCTCTCATATCTAGTTAAGCGTGCAGTTGATTTTAAGAGCAATTTTTTTTTTTTTTTTTTACTTATATGAACATAGTGAACTGACATATATTCGTGCGTGTGTGCGTATATATATATATATATATATATATATATATATATATATATATATATATATATATATATATATATATATATATATATATATATATATATATATATATATATATATATATATATATATATATATATATATATATATATATATATATAATATATATATATATATATATATATATATATATATATATATATATATATATATATATATATATATATATATATATATATATATATATATATATATATATATATATATATATATATATATATATATATATATATATATATATATCACCAAAAGTACCACCACCATACGTATCACCATCATCATCATCATCATACCCTCCAACGCCGTCTGGCGCAATGGGCCTTCCCGTAACAAACCAAAGCCAACAGTAAGGGGCTTCTAAATTCCATAAATTGCTTCATAATTTGTTTTGGCATAAAATTTGATCTGTGCAGCTCCTGTCTTTTTTTAAAACCAGCATTTTCTTTTCCAAGTGTTTTGTCTGTCTTTTGCTTCATCCTATGAAATGGACATGCTGACTATTTTCATCTCAACCAATGTCAGAACAATCCTCCGGCATTATCACACTGATTCAGATCACTTTTCTTTGGTATATTGACTTATTCCCAATTCGCGATCATCTACCTTGGTTTCCTCTTTCCACATTATACAAACATGCACACTTAATATATGAGGCATCACTTCAGTTTCATCAACAAATCAACTATGCGGTGATTTCAGCATAGACTGGTGATTTCCTTCTATTATTTTATTCTTGCTTCCTCTTTAGAAACCTTTTAGTTGGTTCATTAGTACATTTAAGTCTTCTATGTTCTCTTGTATATCAATCAGATTATTTCTTTCATATATTTTGTTCCTTAGCTCACAAAAAAAAGTTCTTTCCACCAGTGTAGTTCCTCTTCTTATAATGGTATTAGCGACCTAGAATTTCTTATGACATATATTCTCTTCACCTAAGCATATATCATTAATAATCATGTAGGATGTCTTAACACCTATGTCACTCCCTGGATACATGGTTTGGTCAGCCTTGTCCATATGTTATTCTAGATCATTTCTCATATCTTCTTGCAGTCTGACTATCTTCGCTAACTAGATTTTAATATTTAGCACGTCCTACCTGGAGATCTTCATCTATTCCATTTTTTTATCTACATTTACCCTATTCTTTCTGTTAATGCTTAATTGTAACCTCGGTCTCATCTGATATACAAGGTTTCTATCTACTTTCTTCATGTTCAGTACTTCTTTGCCAGCAGACTGATGTACATTCCTGAAGTTGATTTAGTCCTCATTGATTGTCTGCTATTTCTCTATAGTGCGATTTCAGCATTCATTAGCAAAAGTTTCTCGATATTCTTTGTCAAGAATCTTACTTGTAGTAATCCTTGATTTTTTATTGGGTGCATTTGATTTTTGTTTAAACGTGACACTAGTAAGTGGGTAGTTACTTCCTACATCTGTACCGATATAACTAGTGATAATTCTAAGCATTTCTTTTCTCTTCGCATTAATAGCTATATGGTCTATTTTATTTTATGCTAGCCATCTGTGGACATAGAAGAGTATATATGAATGTCCTTGTGTTGGAAAAGAGTACCTTCAATTATTCACAGCACAGAAACTAATGATATGAGCTCAATTTTAGCTTGCAAGCTCTCTCTTTCCTTCAATGCTATTAGATCCTCTATGCCTTCATCGTTTGTACCTGCTGTTGAATGCATATCACCAATAGCATTACTCATATCTATCTGGTATTTTATCTATGAAATTTTTCAGATTTACAGGAGGTTCGTCTTTCACATTTTCATTGAGTTCATACGTTGGTGCATAGCCTGTATAATGCTCGTGTTGTATTGTTTTGAAGTAAATCTTGTAAGCAGTTATCTGCTGCTCACTATTTTGCAATCTTTCCGCGCCTTTTTGGCATTTGGTGGTAATGTCATGCCTATTCCTAATATATCAATTTCGTATTCTCTTGCTGAATTAACATATGCATTACCACTTGATTTAGTCTCTCGTTTTTCACTGTTTTACTCTCTATCCACGCCATGTCTTGCTAAGTAACTTCCTACCTGTTGCATCTTTCCAATTTGATTCAGGTTTTTTACGTTCCTATTTCGTAATTTCAATATATAATGTGTTCATGAACTGACATTGATTCTTAGCATCGCAATATGCCCAGGACTGAGGGCAATGTCAGCAATTTATCTATATATTAAAGTGGTAGAATCCAATGACGATTCTTTGGCTAAATACACCAATGGATAGCCATTTATTTGTGGTGTGATCTTCCTGATTAACAAAGGCTTATCCCTGCCAGGGCCTATTGTTTTACCAAGTCTATACCTCTATCCATCATCTCGCTGCCTTTGATTTTGGTGCTCATCCTGAGTACTAGAATCATTTCCGATTGTAGGTCTATCATTTACCTTAGGAGATGTCAATCTACAAGGCAAAGCGAGTGGTGAGGGAGGGAAAGAGGCAAGTGGATGTAAGGTAGATTAGATGATTGTCTGAGAATTTTGAAAGGAATAAATAGATGATTTGGGAGGTAGTGAAAAGAGTAAGAAAGGTGAGTCTGGTAGGCAGGAGAGGGTGAAAGGAGCATATGAGCAATTGCTAGTAGATGAAATAAAGACGAGAGAGAGATGTGGTGAATATTTCAAGGAACTGCTAAATGAGGAAGATGATAGAGAAGCAGAGTTTGTGCCTGTAAGAAATGAATGGAGAATGACAATGATATTTGATGAGAATGATAGAGTAATAACAAAAGAGGAGGTACATTTGGCATTGTAAGCAATGAAGGCAGGTAAAGCACCAGGGATAGATGAGTGGCATGTTTACTGTTTGTCAAAGGGTGGAGAGGCTATTAATAGAATGAATGGTTAGGTTGCTGAATGTATGTTTCATGGAAGGGAGGGTCCCAGTTGATTGGAGGAGTGCATGAGAAGTTCCACTTTACAAAGGGAAGGGATATAAGTATGAGTGTAGTAGTTTTAGAGGAATCAGTTTGTTGAGTGTAGTTGCTAAGGTAAATGGAAGAGTGTTAAATGAGAGAATTAGGAAAGGTACTGAGAGATTGATTGGGGAAGAACAGTGTGGGTTTAGGAGAGCAAGAGGGTGTGTGGAGCAGGTGTTTGTGGTAAGACAGGTGTGTGAGAAGCTCTTGGAGAAAGGTAGGGACAAGTTTTGGGCTTTTATGGACTTAGAGAAAGCTTATGACAAGGGCTGGGGAGTGCATTGCGACTGTATGGAATAAGTGGAAGTTAATTGAATGTGATGAAGAGTTTTACATGAATAGTAGAGCATGTGTGAGAGTTGGGAATGATATGAATGATTGGTTTGTGGTGAATGTAGGGTTATGGCAAGGTTGTGTAATGTCACTATGGTTGTTTAATGTGTATACTGATGGAGTGGTAAGGGAAGTCAATGGAGTAGTACTAGACATAGGCTTGGAACTAGTGGTTGAAGCTGGAAGGTTGTGCAAATTGAATCATTTGCTATTAGCAGATGATATTTTATTGGTGTGAAAGAAGGAAGTTGCGGGTGAATATTAGTAAAAGTAAAGTTATTACATGCACAAGAAGAGTTAATATTGGCAGATTGAATGTAGGCGTGAATGGGGAGTTGCTTGAA
The DNA here is from genome assembly GCA_037179515.1 of Halocaridina rubra. Lineage (NCBI taxonomy): Eukaryota > Metazoa > Arthropoda > Malacostraca > Decapoda > Atyidae > Halocaridina > Halocaridina rubra. Next base: position 72,507 of record JAXCGZ010002161.1, read on the forward strand.
GAAGTTGAGAGTTTAAGTATATGGGGTCACATGCATCAAGGAGTGGACGAGTCGATGCAGAGATAAATCGTAGAGTAAAGGAAGAAAGTAAATGTCTAGGTGGGTTGGAAAGTTTAATAGGAAATAGATATTTGAGAATGAGTGCAAAGAGAAGAATATATGAAGGCATGACTGTCCCGACAGCATTTTATGGAGCAGAGACTTGGAATGCAAGAGAGAAAGAAAGTAACAAGTTGAACATAATGGAGATGAAGGGCTTGAGAAGTATGATCGGTGTATCTAGACTAGATAGAGTAAGAAATAAGGATGTCAGGCAGAGAATGGGTGTTGAAAGGCAGGAGTCGGATAGGTTAGATCAGAGAGTATTGCGTTGGATTGGACACAAAGAAAGGATGAGAGATGAATGAATAGTGAAGAGAGTGTAGAGTGCAAAAGTGATTGAAGTTAGGTCAAAATGGAGACTTCGAATGAGATGGATGGATGGCATGAAAAGGGTACTGAATGAACGTGGAATTACAATGGAGCAGGGATGAGTGTGTGCAAGAGACAGGAATGAGCGGAGGAAGATTGTGTATAGATGACACGGGCAAAAGGGATTTTCGCACCTGCTAGCTCAGTGAGCTGTGATGGACGGGTGTGATGGGAGTAGCCATGTGATGAAGCTTTGGGGTAAAGCAGATGCGGCCTTCGGGCCTCATTTTAAAATATCCTTGCCCGTCTACCTTGCAGGTGATCCAGTCAGGGGTGGAAAGGGGGAAATGTAGCAACTTTTTATCCCAAAGGAGCGAAGAGGAGTAGTTGAGGTATTTGTGGATAGTGGTGAAGTTGAGGTATTTGTGGATAGTGGTGAATTTTTGTTTCTTGCCTCAGCCACTCCCCTTACAAGGGGGAAGGAGGCCATATATATATATATATATATATATATATATATATATATATATATATATATATATATATATATATATATATATATATATATATATATATATATAGGGTAGGAAAAGCCCATTAAATAAAACAACGAAAATAAATATATATAAAGTACTTATTAATTTCGTGACCTAAACCTTTGAGAAGGTGACCAGTTTAGGTCACGAAATTAATAAGTACTTTATATATATTTATTTTCGTTGTTTTATTTAATGGGCTTTTCCTACCAAGTTCAGTGTTATTACTATATATATATATATATATATATATATATATATATATATATATATATATATATATATATATATATATATATATATATATGTGTGTGTGTGTGTGTGTGTGTGTGTGTGTGTGTGTGTGTGTGTGTGTGTGTGTGTGTGTGTGCATGTCTGTGTGTGTGTGTGTGTGTGTGTGTCTTTATTGATAGCTAAACATCTGTTTTTTTTTCTTTTTTACTTTTAATTTCATGGGAGAGCGCATTACATATTCTGTTACAAGCACTACTTTTTCAGATACACTACTAAATCTATACTTTTGTGTTTCCAAATAATTGTAGTCGATCATTTTTTGAGGAATGGAGAGAGAGTGAGAGAGAGAGAGAGAGAGAGAGAGAGAGAGAGAGAGAGAGAGAGAGAGAGAGGAGAGAGAGAGAGAGAGAGAGAGAGAGAGAGAGAGAGAGAGAGAGAGAGAGAGAGAGAGAGAGAGAGAGAGGAGGAATTTCTCCTTGTTTTACAATTTTCACGAAAAGGAATTAAGAAAACAAAATATGCGTATTAATAATAGAACATTTTGTAGTAATAACGCCTGGCTCCTATCCACATAACTCTCACATATTCTCTTTAGAACGATTTTGCCGAGAAGGAGTAGTTGATGGTGTTCCTTATGTTCTAGTTTGTCCGTATAACAGATTCAGTGAATGTTGCATTTGGTGTGTGTAGTCAATAACGGAACAGTATTTTCACGCTTTCAACCTATGATAAATTCTAGACTCGCCGTACCACATTCAAATCTTAGTTTGTTTGTAATCCAACTGCAAGAGCTTGGAATTATCTAGTTTATGGGCTATCGTTAGCTTTTCTTTAATTTAGTGCACACTTTTGTTGTCTAAGTACTTGTCTTGTTGTTTTCGCCTTTTTTCTTCAGCTTGATAATCTGAAATTAATTTAAAGATTATTAATGAGTGAAAATCCGGGATATAACACTTAAATTAGAATGAAATACTTGTGAACTTCTTGTCTGTGATATGATGTTTGATATCTGGCTTCATTTCTCTCCTCTTCTGGTGCCTTCATTCAGCGAAGCCACCTACGATGGCATATAGTAGACAAAGGACACTAGAATCAATGCACTTTATCAATACGAGTAACACGTCTCTCTCTCTCTCTCTCTCCTCTCTCTCTCTCTCTCTCTCTCTCTCTCTCTCTCTCTCTCTCTCTCTCTCTCTCTCTCTCTCTCTCTCTCTCTCTCTCTCTCTCTCTCTCTCTCTCTCTCTCGTTGTTCTCAGTAATATGATAATATTTTTTTTAATTCCATTATCTTTTCAAGTGTAAATTATGATATATTGAAATATTATGTGCTTTTCATTAAATTTGACAGCTAATATCTGTTTATGTAATCTCCTATGGGTACATATCAGTCATTTTGTCTTTTCTGTAATTCCTCATTTCCTCTCCAGTATAAGCAATTCGTTGAAAATGAATTACCTGTGTGAAAGTCATTAATTAGTATGAGAGCTCGAATTTTTGAGTCCCAAGTTGTTTTTCGCATGGCTTCTTTATTTTTAGTTTCCTGTGAGAAATTTTCAACCTTTAATGAAATGATGCCGACTGCAATTATTTTTTGTATTTCCTTTGAGATTTTATTTCCTCCTGACGCCCTTTCATTTTACATGAAATATGGTGTACTGATGTACCGACTCTCAGAAAAACCTGTGATTTAGAAAAAGAAAAAGAAGTGTTTGATCAATATCTTGATTTTCAATTAAGTATTAATACGAGCATACTGTCTCGAGAAAAATTTATTGCAAAGTTCTTTTATACCCTCTATCCGGAGACTCAGTAGCTCAGGAGTAGAGCAAGAGAGTCTAGAAAAGACAAGCCTGACTAACACAGATTTGACCCCGCGGCAGGGAGTTAGGAAAATGATCCATCCCTAATCCCTTAGCTCCAACATGTCTGTCTCCATCTCCATTTGAATGGGTACTGATATATGCACGGTGTCGTATGGCATATCATAGATGCCTATAGCCTCACACGGCATTTCATAGATGCCTATAGCTGCTAGAGGGCAGAGGGCGCACTCAGATACCCACCGCCACCAGGACTGGCCTACAGAACCCAAGTTAGTCAGAAGTCAGCCTTTGCCGGGGGCAGAAGTCACGTTCATAGTTAGCAACCTCCCCCTGAGGGGGCGGGAATAGTGAGTTACAAGAACTAAGAGGAATGGGAGCTTTGAGGAGTTAAATAAGTGTATACTCTAATAAATAACTTTAAAGAAGAAGATGCTTATCTCTCCATAACTGAACTCGCTATCTATAAGACATAGTGTCATGAAAACACTATCTGACATTTGGTGGCAGCTTTTAAGATTCATCCACGCCATTACTACAGCGAAGAAGAACAAAAAATTAAGAATACAGAAGAAACAGAGAGAAAAAAAAATGCATCTATGGAAGAAATGTTCGAGTGTTGAGGAACTTCTAGACGCTTACATGAAGCGAGGCAGCGGCCTCAATGTAGAAAGCCTCAGCTCCCCACTACACTTACAGTATTAAGTTACCAAATCAGTCACTCCTCATCCCCGTCCCAGTATTGGCAAGGTCCCCAGCAGTAAGAAGAGGAACAGCGCTCTCCATGTATGCCACCGTCACAATGCGCCGCAGTGTGACCAGGGCTTTGAGAGAAAATGCCTTGACCAGAAGTTATATGTTGCCGGATCCAACCAAGATGGTGATTCGTCGATTTTACGAGAGAGATGGACAACGTTGGCGGGAAAAATCAGCGAGTCAAGAAGAAATAACACCCTCCTCCATTGCCTGTTGCCATGACGTTCTTCAAGCAGTTCCCAAAATAGCTAAGTACTTGTGATCTGTATCCAGTGAGTAATGGGACCAATATTAAAAGAAATTGAGGTCGGCAGACTCCGCCATTTTATTTGTAGTTATGCTTTGACTCAGCCACCCCGCATATAAAAGGGAGTATGGCTCTAGTAAATTAATAAAACTAGAATTTCTGTACCCATTACTAACATGGATAATTTGTACTAATAGCTATAAGCAGTAATAAACTCTATTTTTGTTATAAATTGGATAATATGACAAGTAATTGCATTTGAAGGGTGTTCCATTAATTTGTATTAATGCCTAAGTTGATTATTAAACAGGCAAATGTATTGATTTTAATTGAAAAGAATTAATGTACGTGTAAAATAATTTTTATATTAATTTCTTAAAGCGAAAGTGACAGTGTTTACGAAGAGTTGTAGTGAGAAATACCCGTACATCTGCTTTCAAGGTTCTTTCTTGTTTTTGCGGGTGTTATGTTTGGCGAGAAGTAGGCGAAAATGACCAATCGTTCTTCTAACGTCATTATTATGAAAAAATTTATATTAAATTATGCGTTTAAGATATCCTTTTGAAGAATAAGAAAATTTTGGGAAATTATTAAGGTCTTTACTGTTTAATACAACAATTTTATTTTCGCGTTATGCAGGCGGGAAATAGTACTCGAGTCTTGTGCTGTTATAGGGGGGGGGGAGTTTTTGTGCCGCCTTAACGTACCATTGTTGGGAGTAAGGGGGGGACTTGAGATTGGTAATGCAGACATGTGACCTCTGGGCCGAATGCGGTTTCACACGCACACTCCTTCAGAGTGACGGGGGAGAAGGCAGTACTGCAAAAAGATTTTTTAGGAGAAATGATTATAGAGTATGAGTTGTGAGTGTGAATGAGTGTGAGAGAGAACGAGTGTGACTGACTGGGGGTATAATGGGGGGGTTGCCTTCATGGGTGGAATCGCGGGAAAGACCGTTGGGGAAGCATCATGGGGATAGAGTCTGCGAGGATCTTTCCCCTGCGTCACCGTGTCTTTATGCAGGCCATATGATCGTTGTTTTAATGGGAGGTGATGTAATTGTTGCGATGTCTATTCAGAGATATTTTTGAGTCAACTTCATTTTCCATCTGCTCAGATATGGTTGAGATGCAGATTTCATTTTATTTTTGTTTTGTCCCCTACTCCGCCAATGAGATTATTATTCGATTTTCGAGAATTCCAAGATAGATATTAAGTGATAAAGGACATGAATCTATGAATGATTCTTTATTTTTCTTTCTAGCTTCAGTATATAAATTATTTGTCCGAAAGATTATGTTAAATAGATAAAATAAAACTTTGAAAGTTTTAGCCATGATAATGTTTGTCGCCATTATTTCAGCTTGGTCATGAAGAAGAGAATGTAAACTCACAATAAATGACAAAAAGAAAGCCACACAGTCGTTTCCTGTATTTGAAAGAGATGAAGTCAATTCAGAAACCGAAGAGACAGGGGAGGAACAGCGCCTACACGAAAATCTCCCCGCAAAAGCTAGCCATTTGAAGTCCAGAGGACAGATATTGGGCAGTATTTTGGAGTAGGAAATGGTAACAGAGTAAATAAGAAGTTAGTTAAGTACCTACCCGATCGTAAGTATAAAAAGGAGAAAAAATATATAACTCCCCCCTGTCTCCTGAGGTAATTCTGTTGAATAGTCACTCAAAAAACTTAAATTTAAGTTAGTAGTAGAATATATATATATATATATATATATATATATATATATATATATATATATATATATATATATATATATATATATATATATATATATATATATATATATATATATATATATATATATATATATATATATATATATATATATATATATATATATATATATATATATATATATATATATATATATATATATATATATATATATATATATATATATATATATATATATATATATATATATATATATATATATATATATATATATATATATATATATATATATATATGTATATATATATATATATATGTATATATATATGTATATATATATATATATATATATATATATATATATATATATATATATATATATATATATATATATATATATATATATATATATATATATATATATATATATATATATATATATATATATATATATATATATATATATATATATATATATATATATATATATATATATATATATATATATACAGTATATTATTTCTCATGTACAACTCCTTTAAAGATTATGAAACTTAAGCAAAATTCGTTCTTTAATGTTGCAAATGGAATAGTGTTTTCAATTTTCTTGCTGCATACAGAGACAAACTTTTTATATTTTTTCAGATACAAGTTTTTTATATATTTTCTTCTTTGTGTTGAAACATCTTTAATATCTTTATCCCTTTGATATATCATAATTAAAAAAGATTTTGAAAAACATATTTAGACTTATTGTTAATTACTATCATTGTCATGATATTTATAAATACAATAGAGCTAATTAAGATGATCGTAATTTTGTTGATAGTAGTAGAGATATTATAACATATGACTGTAGTATTTTGCTTTAATTTCATCAGAGGTGTGTTGACTTATAGCGAGTGTGTGCTTCAACTCAACCCTAAGATTTATAGAAAGAGATAAGATTGCCATAACAGACAAGGATCTGTATGCTTATTTCACTAGTGTTATTTGCAATGTTAAACAGAAAAAGAATGGATTTATGCTTCAATATTTCTTTATTTGTACACTAAGTTAATTTGTTATTATTTTTTTATTTAGACCTTAGAAAATGATTGCAGTTGTGCTCTGTCCCCTTGTATAGTTGGGCAGGATGTCAAGTCATAAAAATGGGCCCTGTAAGCGAAAATTATACTTTTCTTTTTAAGTAATTTTTTCTCTCTCTCTCTCTCTCTCTCTCTCTCTCTCTCTCTCTCTCTCTCTCTCTCTCTCTCTCTCTCTCTCCTCTCTCTCTCTCTCTCTCTCTCTCTCTCTCTCTCTCGTCTTTTGCCCTTTCCATACTGAACCATGTTATTTCTCTATCTTGACAGAGTATTATGATCATTGATTCTTTTCAGATTCCTTTGCAAATTTGCTAGATGATAAATTTGCTCAAGTTTTATTACAGTTTATGAGTTTTTTTGCATGCTGATATTGCATAAATAATGATTATTACTTGAGTTTTTCTGCCACATATTACAACTGTTTTAGAAAATAGATAAAGCTCCCACTGACAAATTGGGCAACCAGAAGGTTGATGACTATGCTCCTATATATATACAAATGTATATATTATGACTGCAGGAATTCGAATAGTAAAAGAGACTGTGTTAGAATGAGCATTATTATTAAATATAAGTATAGAACTCTGTTCTTACTTCAAAATGCCGGTCTCAATTGCATATATACTGCTATTCTTGATTTAGTATTTTTTTTCATTTTTATTTCATTTTTTATAATCATTTTATGATAACCATGATTATTAGTATTGTTATTATGTTGGTTGTTATTGTTGCTATCACTCCATGGCATTTTGCATAATTATTATTTTAGTAAATGCTATCAGCATTAATCAAACTATTTGTATTTTTTCATCTTGAATTCATGCTTTTATGTTACTGTAGTCACTGCTAATAAGAATATTTCTTTAGTGGCTGTTCTCAGCATTTCATGAGTTTTCTTTTTGATATCTGTTCTGTTCCGGTTTTTACGTCACGGACTCCCTTTTCTACCAAGGGCTAGGACGGTTGCCTTCTTGCAAAGGACTTGTTTTGGCAGATGTATTCCTTACCCTGAGTATAGTATACTAATGTTATGTATCACTAAGTCCTAAGAATCTTGGAATAATAATCTAATGGTGTAAACACATACTTTCCATTACCACCCTATTTCCAGTTAGCCCTGACCTGCAATTTTAAAATTTTTTATCACAAAAAAGTTCCTTTTACCCATTGGAGAGGTTGCAAGCCCCTGCAGATGTAGGGAGGCGAAGTATACCCTCTGAATGCAGACAAATGACCTTTGTTTGTATCCAGAGGTCATATGTATTCATTCTGCATTTGTACTAGCGACATTGGGCCTAATTTCCGGCCCTAGAATCTACTCCAGGCTATGGTCGTATTTTTCAGCTATTGGAGGGAGATGGTCATAGGGCCACCTCAAGAGTCTCATGAAAGCGGGCGGGGAGGGATTCCAAGCAGATGCATCGACGCCCTCCCTTGTCCGGCCTGTCTCCAGATCAAAAGAGGATTCATGTACGTTGTTACAACCCGGACCTACATCAAAGTTGTCAGGCTAAGGTCCTAGAAACTTAGCATTGGTAATCCCAAGACCTAGCAATGATGAGTAACTGAGGGGCTGGGGAATTGAAAATCCCAAAAAATTAAAAATAAAAAGGGGGAAAGAAAATATCCCCATACATATAATAACTCTAGTGACAATGAAAAAATGGGAATTGAAAACCCCTATCATAGAAAATAATTAAGAATGTTAAATAATAAAAAAAAAGTGTCTTTCCCCACATGTTCGAACTGATAGAAATGGGAAAGAAATTGTCCCCACCATCTTTGACAACAATTGGTGGAAGAACAAATAATGTAATTTTATTTTTTTTTTATTTTAAGATAGCTTTAAGTCATTTATAGCCTCAAAGACTCCCTTAGAATTAAGTTTATTAGAATAAGTGTCATTGATCAATTGTGCTTTTTTTTCTCACTATAACGTGTGTTAAATGTTACAATTTGCAAAAATCATAATGAATTGTATTTTATATCATTTAAATAATGTAATTGTAATGTTAAGTTTTTCTGTTTAAATATTATCATTGTTTTAAGTCATGATTTATTCTTTGCAGATCATAGCCAACTGTATTTTATACTATGTAAATAACGTAATTATGTTCATTGAGTTCTCCTATCAGTTTGTCCTTGAATAGTAATCACATATTGTAATTGTGAATATTTTTAACTCTTTTCACAACATGACAAATGTTTTGTTTAAGCAAGTAATTGCATATATCTTGTCCAAATGTATTCTGTGCATTTGAGTAATTAAATAGCTTAATTAGCTTTGTTCTTAAATAATTTTGCAAATGCTTACTAGCTATATATTGCAATTGTAAATACTTAATTTTAATTTTTTGACTTTAATTATGATGCTTATTATAAGGAACATATTTTTCTTTTATCAGTTTTTCGCATAGTAATTTTGATATTCCTGTAATCTGTTTAGATAATTATATGAGATTGTAATAGTTTCATAAGTTAGTTCATTAGATAGTTCTGCCCCTTTTTTTTTAAATAATGATAGTAAAAAAAATTATAAGACTCTCATGAAAGTAGGTATGCTTAGTCCGAAATATTGGATATGTTTCAGAGTGGTGGTGGGGGGTGTTGTATGGCATATCATATATGGCTATAGCCTCACACGGCATTTCATAGATGCCTATAGCCTCTAGAGGGCAGAGGGTGCACTCAGATACCCACCGCCACCAGGACTGGCCTACAGAGCCCAAGTTAGTCAGAAGTCAGCCTTTGCCGGGGGTAGAAGTCACATCCATAGTTTGCAACCTACCCCTGAGGGGGCAGGAATAGTGAGTTACAAGAACTAACTGGACTGGGAGCTTTGAGAGTTAAATAAGTGTATACTCTAATAAATAACTTTAAAGAAGATGCTTATCTCTCCATTACTGACCTCGCTACCTATGAGACATAGTGTCAGAAAAACACTGACAACATAAAACGTAAATTCTTTCATACCAGCTGTCTCTATCAAATAAAAATTATTATTATTATTATCATTATTATTATTATTGTTATTATCATTATTATTATTATTATTATTATTATTATTATTATTATTATTATTATTATTATTATTATTATTATTATTATTATTATTATTATTATTATTATTATTATTATTATTATTATTGTTATTATTATTATTATTATTATTATTATTATTATAAATTATTATTATTATTATTATTATTATTTTACTAGCAACAGCAGCCTCAAGTAAACATATCACAAACATAAACACTACTTATTTACAGTGTATATCTCCTTTGCCAATATGACGGGTATATGGCTCACTTGAGTTAGCAATATTGTTTTCATGTGTCGAAAAAATTTCTTGCAATGGTTTTTCTGTTTCGAAAGCATTGCTACCTGTCCATTTAAACTTGTGAAGGTTTGTAGTGTAGCAATGCAGTTATCCCAAGCTCACCTGTCTACATATACTACAGAAGTGAACATAATCTAATTCGAGTTCATTCATGATGAAATAATGTTTATTATTCCGCTCGTCTATATCTTAATATCCGATGCTGAGTTTTTTACTTTTTCCAAAATTTACACTCATTAACACTTTTCCTTACCTTTAAACACTTTCCTCCACTATGGTACTTTTTCTTTGTATATTTTTCGTTTTTTAGGACTTGAAGTCTTTGTCAATTCTTGTTTTTACTAATATCGAGCGCAATTAAATCTCAGAGACTTTTACTGAGTAATTGAGATAATCATAATGCACTGTTAGTAGTTTATTTCCTCTTGCAAGTTTTAAAGTTTTTAGGTTTTAGCTTTTATTTTGAGAAATTTTATATATGAGACAAATATGGAAGAAAAGTGATTGAATAACTTATTGTTAACTGCATTGCATGCTGAGTTAATATTTATGAATTTTTCTACAAATGAGTAACAGAATTCGTGACAAATGCATTTTAGGTTAATTATATTCTAAAAAATTTCTTTGTTTTACTAGTCTTTTTAAAACGGCCATGAAGTCAAGAAGGGCGCAGTTTTAAACAATTAATTCAGAAATAATTGAAAATGTAGTTGCTAAAGTTTTCAAGGTTTTATATCTACAGAGTTTATTCACTTACCATCTTGCTTTCTGTCAGTTTTGAATAAACATCATGTAAGACCTTATGAAATACGATTAAAAAAAAATGCGTTTGACAGCCATGCTTATACACTGGCAATAAGTAAACCTTCGGCATAGGTCCATCTTCCAGAGCTGGAAATCAGAAGAGGCAAGTCAGTAGAGGAACAGCAAAAGAGGACCAACTGCCATAACCAACCCTTGGAGAGGCTTCGGTCATCTAGGTCAGTGGTTCTTAACCTGGGCGATAGCGACCCCTGGAAGGCGCTGGGCTTGATGAAGGGAGAGTTAGTTCTTGGGGGCACTGAGGGGGGAGATGAGCTAACATAATAAAATTAACTTCTTACTTCAATAGCAATTCTAGTATAAGTGACAGGGCTGTTAGATTTACTTAATACAAAGCTAAACACTGACGCAATATATGTTGAAAAAGATTACTTTTAAAATAATGCACACCAATACTATCGATGACAACTTTCTGGCATAGAATTTTATCATCCACATTAAGAGAATTTGTTTACATTTCCTGCCTTTCCCAAATGAAGGAGGGCATTGGGCTATGCAACTAGTTGAAAGTGGGCGATACACAAAAAAATGCTTAGAACCACTGATCTAGGCGATTACCTCATCTTTCAATAATATGCTGACAACACAGTTTTTTTTCACATCGAGAAATAACTCTCTGACTTTTATTTCCCGAAGACTCCTTCCAGCCGAAGTCTTTGAGATTAACAAAGAAAACATTATGTAGACTGCATGCACGCAGCTACATTCGCCAACTCAAAATACACACTTTGTGAGCTCTATGGATAACATTGGATCAGCAGTGGCCTTAAGGCATAACTGCATATTAATGTAAATTGTGCCACCCTAAACCTCATGTTCTTTTATCACATTAGCTAGCAAATCGATGTAAGCAAAAACAACCTGTCAATGCAGTAATATACTGCATCTATATAGACCTGAGCAGCGGTCATCTTTTACCAGCATCTGGCAACTCGACCAACTTGTGACCGTGATAGGACATTACAGTAACCTTAGGGTTGCATACCACTTTGTCCTATATCTCTCAAGGCAAATCCCTTCAAAAATGTTGCATAAGGTACTTCGTCAATTTGATAAGTTTTTTTTACGTCATCTGATTTTAACAGTTGCGTATCAGCTGCCATAATATGGAAATTAGCCAGATTGGAACCATTACAATATTGAGCCTCTTCAGATGGTCATGGATCTGTTGAGACAGGTAAAACACTGAAGTGGCCTTTGTTTGAGATTTGTCTTAGTTAGTACAGTTGATTTGATCGAAAGGTCACTTGGTCATTATCTACTTTTATAGGTTAAAATGCTCTTTGTGACTGCCGTAGCTTAGCAGTAGAATGCTCGATGCGAGTGTTGACCGACCCGTCTTTGAGTCCACGGCAGGGCGATATGAAGAGCATTCAATCTTAATTCCCCAGCTTCAGTCCGTCTGTATCCAGCCCCCAAATATGGACTATTAGTGACACATAAAAAGAAATTTCTTATACACCTGCCTTGGCATTCCTTTCCTCTGTACTAGTTTACCATCATTTTCTAAATTTAAGTGACTGATTTTTACAGCAAGACTTGTTTTTCTTTAATCAATATTATATACTGTTTCAAATATGTTTGATCACTTTACATGAATTAGGCAAATTCGGCTACCATAATTGGATACTTAAATACTACTGCCAAAGTCGACGACAGACATCTTTTGTTAACAAATTCACAGTGACGTGACAGACCCGATAATCTTTTGTGTAGGACGTTAAATAGAAGTTGTTTAAAGGTCGTTGGCATTGTAAACATTGAGCACACGTGTGAAAATAATCAAAAAGACATTAAGCACGAGGAAGTTTATTCAAGTTACAACAAACACTCACACGCCCCATACAAGAGCTTCGTCTTGGTCTCGTAAATGCTGCCTAGACACGCAAAAGGGAAACACAACCGATTGTCTCCGAGATCAAAATTCGACGGTCGTTGTAAGGAGAGCGAAGCCATGTTGCACTTTTTTTCTTTTCTCTTTTTCATAACTCCGTTTTTGTTTTTTGTTTTTTGTTTTTCTAAATGAGAATCGAAACATTTTTCAGGCGATTTATATTGAAAATTATATAATTTTCATAAGTAGTTGAAGTAATAGCCATGAAATATTTAGCTTAAGAATAATAAGAATAATAAAAATAATATTAATAATAATAATAATAATAATATTAATAATAATAATAGTAATAATAATAATAATAATAATAATAATAATAATAATAATAATAATAATAATAATAATAATAATAATAATAATAATAATAATAGCAATAATAATAATAATAATAATAATAATAATAATAATAATAATAATAATAATAATAATAATAATAATAATAATAATAATAATAATAATAATAATAATGAAAATGTTGATGATGGCAATAATAATAATAATAAATATAATAATAATAATAATAATAATAATAATAATAATAATAATAATAATAATAATAATAATAATAATAATAAGATTTTTCTTGCATAGCATTATACATTTTTGTCCACAGTTGTGAGAGTAAAATATATATATATATATATATATATATATATATATATATATATATATATATATATATATATATATATATATATATATATATATATATATATATATATATATATATTCTTGTTATATTAATTAACCATAAAAGTATCTTCAAGAGATCAAGGACGATGTTTACTGCTTTACTTTAATCATTGGTTTAATCGGAAGAAAACTTTCCTTACTCTCCTCTCTCTCTCTCTCTCTCTCTCTCTCTCTCTCTCTCTCTCTCTCTCTCTCTCTCTCTCTCTCTCTCTCTCTCTCTCTCTCTCAGACACACACACACGCACGCACACACTCTCACACACACACAAAGAAATTTGTACCCGGAAATGATCAGAAATATTTATGTAACCTATGTGAGGCCAAAACTCGAATATGCAGCCCCCTTTTGGAATCCGCACTTGAAAAAGCACATAGCTAAGCTTGAAAAAGTTCAAAGACATGCCACGAAACTGGTGCCAGAAATACGCAATCTCAGTAATGATGAGAGGCTGAGGGAATTAGACTTACCATCACTCGAAGCTAGAAGAGTGAGGGGGGATATGGTGACAGTCTTTAAATTCCTTCATGGTTATGATAGAGTGGATAGGGATCGATATTTTGATATGGCTGGCTCTAGAACTAGAGGTCATAGTTTGAAGCTTCGTAAGAAAACTTCTTTGCAGGATGTAAGAAAATACTTTTTCAGTGTAAGAGTAGTTGATAATTGGAATTCGCTAAGCGAGGAGGTAGTTAATGCTATCTCAATCCATAGTTTTAAGGACAGGTATGATAAGTATCACTAAGTATAAAATGGAACCGATCAGGAGACGGGAAGATACGAGCTTTGGGCTCTTTCCCGTAAACACAATTAGGTAATCACAATTAGGTAATCACACACACACATTCATACAAACACCCACATATAAACACCATCCTACACCTTTGATTTATCATATTAATATATTTCATGATTATTTGGTGGAGAGAGATTTCTGGAATCCTGTTGAAAAATATTAGATTATGAAGTGATGTCTAGTACTCTCTTCTAAAGCAAATAGGATCTCGCATGTGGGTGACTTAAAGATTTAACGAGATGGGTTGGAGATGTTTATGCACAAAATTTGCACATGCTAATGAAGTTGTCTAATATAAGACGATGTAAATGTGAAGGAAGATATATATATGTTACATATGTGATATGCAAAATTAAACAGATAATCCTATCTTGCACACTTATTTAAATTAACACTCTTACTTATATACATGAAAATATGCTGGGACGCACTACTAAGCTACTGCCGAATTAGCTGACTTTTGAGAAAAGGCATAAGGAACTCAACCTCCCTCTACAAGAAACTAGGAAAGGAACGAGAAATTCAGTATGAATATTAGTTTTAAATGTCTTGCTGCATAAATAAAGTAATTTAGTACTTAAGCAGCATTTTAAGTAACTCACTGTAAAATCCCCCCTTTTTTTTTTTATGAAAGCAAATTATACAATCCTCTCCTAAAACGCA
>JAXCGZ010002162.1:0-32500 GCA_037179515.1 Halocaridina rubra
TAGAGATATCAAGAGCGACGACAAAGGATTCCCCATAGTTCGTCAGAGAAGATGAACATACATGAGTAAGATAGGACAGGAGACCACCAATGGATCTTGCTTTGTGGAAGCCCTACTGGTGATTGGAGATAAGTGAGTTAGATTCAAGAAGTGAGCATTGAGCAAAGTTTCAAAAACTTTAGCATTAGAGGAGGTGAGGGCAATTGGTTGGTAGCTTGAAGGAATAGAACAGTCACCCTTCTTAGGAACAGGTTGAACTAGAGCATGCTTCCAAGATGAAGGATAGATACTGGTTGACAGAATGAGGCAAAAAAGACGGCAAAGCATGGGAGCCAGTTCATCTGCAAACTCCTTTAGGAACCTTGCAGGGATACAATCAGGAACAGATGCCTTGTTCGTCTGTAGCGAGCGAAGAACCTTAAGAACTTTGCGTGAAGAAAGGATAAAGGAGGGCATAGGGTTAGAGAGGGGTAAAGATAGAGGAACAGGTGTGCTGGAATTGTTTATAAAAGAGTTGGCAGAAAAATGAGAGCCAATGAGAGTGGCTTTGTCAGTGGGAAAGAATCTGAGCAGTACAGCGATTCCTAGCTACAATAAAAGCAGAGCGAGTAAAATAAAAAAAAGAGGCTTGGTAAGATCGGTGTGCCCGATTCCTAGCCTTGATAGCCATGGAGCAGGCACAGTAAAACCAAGGCTTAGGGGGAGAGAAAGTCTTTATAGAAGAGGGGATGTACACCTCCACTCTCATTGTCATGATCTCTGCAACTGTTAGAGCTACCTGATCAGGGTTGTGGGGCCAAAAGCATTAAGCATCACATGGGAAGTCAAAGAGGAATTGCACAAATTATCATGTTGGGTACGCTCAAAGTGCCAAAGGCGGCGCTGAGTAGAAGGGATTGGTGGAGGGGGAGCGAAAATGGAAGAGATTGAGATCATAGACTGGTCAGATTTACCAAGAGGGGAAAGCACAGAATAAGAGAAGTTTTAAGGGTTAAGAAGTTAGAAATAGGTCAAGCATGATTGCTGCATGTTCGTGACGATCAGGAACACGAATAAGATGTTTGATAATTTGCTCCAGATCGTGAGTAATAGAGAAAGCAAGGGCCTCACTTCCTGCCAAATCAGTGTGAGAAGAATGAAGCCACTCACTGTGGTGTACATTGAAGTCTCCAATGTAGAGAACTTCAGCATGTGGGTGATAAGATAGCAAGGACTCATGCACAAGGACAGATATTTAAGGAAAGACACAAACTTGGTGGTGTTTGGAGAGCAGTAGCAGAAGCAAAGGAAAATAGTGGTAGTGGAGAGATAGACTTTTAGCCAGAGAACATCAAAGTCAGGAGATTCAAGGTTCAGGATCCTTGCAATAGGTGTGTTAATGTTGCAGTAGGCACAGACCCCACTTTTGGAACAAAAACGTGTATACAGTCAGCTGGGTATCAGATTGGAGGAGGAGGTTGGGGAGGAAAGTACCTAAGTGCTGTTCCACAGACGAAAGATTAGAGTTCAGCCCACGAATGTTAGAATAGTGAAGAATGAAAGAAGTAGATTTATTAGGAGGTGCAAGGTTAAGGGCAGAACCAATACTACCACCAGGCATGTCTGTCCTCAAGCTAATAGTGGAGTCAACATGATCCCTGGAGATTCTTCGCACCCATCTATGCCGGGTACTGGGGGCCATTAGCTGTGGACTTTCCATAAATAATAACAAATATGAGGAAAAAAGAGAGAAAAAGAGGCATATGTGGGGAGTGTTGTGACTTGTCAAATGTAATGGAATAGCAAGAGTTGTGTAATGAATATGCCAGAATGTTCAGTGTAGATGTAGGCATGAGGAAAGAACCATCCTGAAGGAAGACTCAACCCAGAACTGTCTGGACCAGTCCTAGTTGTATCCTAATACCTTCAGTCGTAGTCTTTCAACGGGCGGCTGGTGCCATATATAGCCTATGTGAAACCAAAGCTTGATGCAGTCCCCTTTTGGAATCCACACTTGAAAAAGCACATAGTGAAGCAGGATAAAGTTCAAAGACATGCCACGAAACTAGTGCCAGAATTATGCAGTCTCAATTATAAGAAGAGGCTGAGGGAATTAGACTTACCATGACTCAAAACTAGAAGAATGAAGGGGGATATGATGACAGTTTTTAAATTCCTTCATGGTTAAGACAGGGTGGATAGGGATCGATATTTTGATATGGCTGGCCCTAGAACTAGCGGTCATAGCTTGAAGCTTCGTAAGAAAACTTCTTTGCAGGTTGTAAGGAAGTACTTTTTTTAGTGTAATAGTAGTTGATGTTTGGAATTCGCTATGCGATAGGTTTAAGAGCAAGTGTAATAAGTATCACTATATACAAAAATGGAACCGACCAGGAGACGGGGAATTACGATCATGGGGCTCTTTCCTGCAAGCATAATTAGATAATTACGTGCACACACACACACACACGTGCAAACACATACACACACACACATCCGGAAGGAGATTACATCAAAATGAATGAGCTTTTTGCAGTTATTGACTGGAGAACCTTATTTTACAACAAATCTATACAAGAAATGTATGACATCTTTTGTGAGAAATATGGGAAGATAGTAGATTGCTACATACCTGTCACCGTAGTAGGTGTAATTCATGCCAGAGAGAAATGGTTCGATAATGAGTGTAAAAGAGCTAAGGAGTGGAGAGACAAATGCTGGAAAAGGTATAGGAGAAAAAACATAAATGCCTGGCAAACCTACAAAAGAGCAAGAAATGACTACCTAAGTAAAAGAAGAGAGGCAGAGAGAGATTATGAGAGGGACATCACCAGGAAGGCTGAAGAAAATCCCAAGCTTTTCCACAGCTTTATCAGAGGAAAACTGAAGGTAAAAGAACAGGTTTTAAGGCTAAAGAGAGCAGATGGAAGCATCACTGAGACTGATGAAGAGATCTGCAAATAATTGAACAAAGAGTTTCAGTCAGTATTTACAGTAGAAAATACCCCCCCCCCTCAGATTGCAGAGATAGAAGCTCAAGGGCCGGTATTAGAGAACATCAACCTTACAGCCACAGAGGTATGCAAAGCGCTGATGGATTTAGATGTTCATAAAGCTACAGGTCCTGATGACATATCCCCCCATGTACTTAAAAAATGCGCAAACTCAATATCAGTGGCACTGGGTATCATATTTAAAAAGTCACTGGAGTCAGGGGAGATTCCAAGATGCTGGAAACAAGCAAATGTGATACCTATCTTCAAAAAGGGAAGGAGGGATACGGCTCTGAACTATAGACCAGTTTCCTTGACCACCATAGTTTGCAAAGTTATGGAGAAACTACTAAGAAAACATATCTCTCTTCACTTGGAATCCTTCAACTTTTTGTCAGTGAGACAACATGGCTTCAGAGAAGGTAGATCAACAGTAACAAACTTATTAGAATTTTATGATGAGGAAAGAGAGGGTTGGGCAGATTGCATATTCCTAGACTTCCAGGAATCGTTTGACACTGTTCCACATGGGAGACTTATTAGGAAGCTGCAATCAATGGCTAGAATAGGTGGAAATGTCTTGCAATGGATAAAAACTTACTTAGAAGGAAGGGAACAGGGGGTTAGAGTAAGACACCCAGTGTCTGAATGGAGAGGAGTTAGTAGTGGAGTTTCACAGGGTTCAGTTTTAGGGCCACTTTTGTTCCTTGTATATGTAAATGACCTACCAGAGTCTGTAAATTCATTCATGAATATGTTTGAAGATGATGCAAAGATTGTGAAGAAAGTAGGAAACGAGAACAATGGTAGAGAACTTCAGGAAGATCTAAATAGTCTCCATGAGTGATCAGAAAAGTGGCTAATGAAATTCAATACTTCAAAATGTAAGGTAACGAGAATGGGTACAAGTGCAAGAAGGCCCAAGCTTGACTACTCGGTGGCTGGAGTACAACTTCAAGAGACAGAAAATGAGAGAGATCTAGGAGTAAACATACTGGCAGATTTGTCTCCAGAAATACATATATATGGCATAGTAAGGGCAGTATATGCATTCTTATCAAATGTAAGGGTAGCCTTCAGGCACATGGACAAGGATATGTTCAGAAATATTTATATAACCTATGTTAGGCCAAAACTCGAATATGCAGCCCCCTTTTGGAATCCGCACTTCTCTGTTATGATGAGAGGTTGTGCGAATTAGACTTACCATCACTCGAAGCTAGAAGATTGAGGGGGGGATATGGTGACAGTCTTTAAATTCCTTCATGGTTATGATAGAGTGGATAGGGATCGATATTTTGATATGGCTGGCTCTAGAACTAGAGGTCATAGTTTGAAGCTTCGTAAGAAAACTTCTTTGCAGGATGTAAGGAAATACTTTTTCAGTGTAAGAGTAGTTGATGATTTGAATTGGCTAAGTGAGGAGGTAGTTAATGCTATCTCAATCCATAGTTTTAAGGACAGGTATGATAAGCATCACTAAGTACAAAATGGAACCGATCAGTAGACGGGAAGATACGAGCTTTGGGCTTTTTCCTGTAAACAAAATTAGGTAATTACAATTAGGTAATTACACACACATACACGCACACACACACACACACATACATACATACATACATATATATATATATATATATATATATATATATATATATATATATACATATATATATATATATATATATATATATATATATATATATATATATATATATATATATATATATATATATATATATATATATATATATATATATATATATATATATATATATATATATATATATATATATATATATATATATATATATATATATATATATGTATAGTATATATATATATATATATATATATATATATATATATATATATATATATATATATATATATATATATATATATATATATATATATATATATATATATATATATATATATATATATGGAGGATTGGGCCCTGAGATGACGATAGATCTATCTATCTAACAATTTACCTATCTATCTGTCTATATATATATATATATATATATATATATATATATATATATATATATATATATATATATATATATATATATATATATATATATATATATTTATATAGAAAGATAGATAGATAGATAGATAAATATATATATATATATATATATATATATATATATATATATATATATATATATATATATATATATATATATATATATATGTATATATATATATATATATATATATATATATATATATATATATATATATATATATATATATATATATATATATATATATGAATGTATATGTGTATGCTACCAGTGTATGTGTTGGAGAGAGAGAGAGAGAGAGAGAGAGAGAGAGAGAGAGAGAGAGAGAGAGAGATCTGTAACCTGATTTCCGCCATTTTTATAAAGAAAATGGAATTATATATCAACTAAATAATTCTGAATGCTACAAATATGGCCGACTTAATTTTTGAGATAAGAGGAATATATATAATCATTGATGGATTTACAATATATGTTGATGTTACCATCTCTTCCAGGTAAAACAATATTCATTAGAGATGTGTAATTATCTCTGATTTCTTAAGAGTGATTTGTGGCACTATGATTTTTTTATCTCAATTATATATATCATTTACTGGTTTTCATTTATATATATATATATATATATATATATATATATATATATATATATATATATATATATATATATATATATATATATATATATATATATATATATATATATATATATATTTATATATATATATATATATATATATATATATATATATATATATATATATATATATATATATATATATATATATATATATATTAATTTAATGATTTATTTAATTGATTATTTGAATAAAGTATTATGTTATAGAAGTACGTTGGCACATGGCCCCAGCACCCCTTAGCGGTACTACAACTAAAGGTATTTTGGACTTAACAAGGCCTAGCCAAGGCAGCTCCATGTTAAGTCTTTTTTCAGTCACGGCTCTTTTTCTTTGCCTACAGTTACACAGAATATTCTGGCATAGTCATTACACATCTCTTAGTATTCAATTTAATTTGACAAATTCCAGCACTCCCAATCTCTGTTGCTCTATGCTTCTTTTTTTCTCATCTCCACTATAATTATGGAATAGTCACAAGTTATGGCCCCAAGTACCTGGCATAATGAGGAGTCAAGAATATCCCGGAATCTTGTTGACTCCACTATTGGCGTGAGGGTAGACACACTTGAAGGTAGCAAGGGCTCTGCCCATAGCCTTGCACTTTCTCATAGATCTGCTTTTTCAACTATACACTTTTCAAACATTCGTGGTCTGAACTCTTAGTATTTCATTTTAGAACAGAACTTGGGTACATCCCTCCCTAACTTCCAACTTCTTTCTGAAACCCAGCTGTCTAGCCATGCATCCCCTGACCCATTTCAAATATTTCACTATAACTTGTATTTTTATTTCCGTTCCAAAGGTGGGGTCTGTGCCCAATATAACTCTAACACTCCTATTATAAGGCTCATGGACCTTGAATCTCCTAAATTTGATGTTCTGGGGCTGAAGATCTGTCTCTCCACTACCGCTATGTATCTTTGCTTCAGCTACTGCTCTCCTAACTAGACTGATTTTGTGACCTTCTTTGAATATCTAACCTTTTGCCATAAGACCTTATTATTTTCTCACTTATTTGCCAAAGTTCTCTACATTAAAGACTAAAGTGTTCACCACAGTGGGTGGCTTCATTTTTCTCACAGTGATATGGGAGAAAATGAGGCCCTTGCTTTCTCTATTGATCACGATCTGGAGCAGTTTATCAAACATC
Organism: Halocaridina rubra; assembly: GCA_037179515.1. Classification (NCBI taxonomy): domain Eukaryota; kingdom Metazoa; phylum Arthropoda; class Malacostraca; order Decapoda; family Atyidae; genus Halocaridina; species Halocaridina rubra. Next base: position 6,806 of record JAXCGZ010002162.1, read on the forward strand.
CTACTCGTGTTCCCGATGGCCACGACCATGCACCTAACATTCAGGACCTATTCTTCACTACTGATCCTTCAAACAATTCATATACTGTACTTTTCCCTCTTGGTAACTCTAACCACTTTGTGACCTCAATCTCTCCCATTTTTGCTCATTCTTCATCAATTCCCTCTACTCAGAACCACCTTTTGCACTTTGAGCTTATCCAAGGTGATGATTCACACAAAATTCTTTTTTATTTTCTAAGGGACGACTACTGCTCTCAGACTGGAACTCTGATCAGGTAACCCTAAAAGTCGCTGAAATCATAACCTCGGGTATGGAGGCATTCATTCCCTCCTCAATGAAAACATTTTCTCCCCCTAATCCTTAGTTTCACCATACCTGCTCATGGCTATTCAGGCCACGGATCATACTTACCAGCTGTACTAAGCCTCTCCTTCTCATTTAAAGTACTCTGCTTTTATTACAGCCAGGAATATCTACACTGCTCAGATTCGTAGATCTAAAACTTCCTTTTTTAGGAGGAAAGTTGTTGACCTTAACTTCTCTCCCATGATAAATGTTTCTGGTCCTTAGTCAAAAATCTCTCCAAAAATTTTAGTAGCTCAAGCTTTTCCTGCTCATTTGTCCTGACGATTCTATAGCTTGCTCTCCCACAGACCAAGGCAGTGTCTTCGGCTCTCATTTTTCTGCCAACTGGTCTGTAAGCAGTTCTAGCACACCTGACTCTCATACTATACCCTTTCTAACCCTATGCATTCCCCAATATTTTCTGCACGCAACGTCTGTAAGGTTCTCTGCTCTCTAAAAACGAACAAAGTATCTGGAGCTGGTGGTATCTCTGCAAGGCTCCTTAAGAAGTTTGCAGATGACCTGGCTTGGGTGCTTTGCCATCGTTTTCACCTCATTCTCTCCAACCAGTATTTATCTTTCATCTTGGAAGCATGCTCTAGTTCAGCCTGTTCCTAAGAAGGGTGACCATTCTATTCCCTCTAACTACCGATCAAATGCCCTAACCTCTGTTGTCACTAAAGTATTCGAAACTTTGTTCAATTCTCACTTCATGAAACAGCTTGAATATAAGTCACTGATTTCTGGTCACCAGCACGGTTTCCACAAGGCAAGATTCTTTGGTGAACTCCTGTCCTATTTCACTCATGTATGGTCATCTTCTCAGAAGAACTATGATGAATCACTTGTCCTCTCCCTCAATACTTCTATGGCTTTTGACGGAGTGTGGCACAAGACTCTGTTGGCCAAATTCCTGCTATTTGACTTAACCCCTTCTCTCTGTTCTTTAATTTCCAGTTTTTTTTCTGATCGTTTTATATCTGTGGTTGTTGACATTGCAACATCTAGCTCATTCCCTGTTATCGGTGGTGTTCCACAGGGATCTCTTCCTTCACCTACTTTGTTCCTTCTCTTCATCAACTGTCTTCTCCAGTCCCATCTCCTTCTCTTCTCCACGCCTTTACTAACGATTCCACCATTAAGTTTTTCCTCTGCCGTTTCTTCACAATCTTCATTTGCTACTTGTAATCAGTTTCATATCACTCTTTCTTAAACTCTCAACTCTTATATACAGAGAGTATCTGAGTGATACACCCAAAATTTAGTTAAATTTAAACCTCCAAAACACAGTTTCTGGCTATCTCGTTATCTTCTTCTCTTCATGACTGCCGATTGTCCTCGAAAGTAACGAATATACCTCCTTAATTCTGTCATCATATTAAGAATTCGGATAGCCCTTAACTTGTCTTGAAGGAGTCACATAATCCAAATTTCTACAATTGTATCTAAAATATTTGGAGTTCTATTTCGTCGTCATTACTTTTCCTATCTTCAGTAACTTAAAATCTATAAAGTTCTTATCCATCCCTGTAAAGAATACTGCTCACACATCTGAGATGCTTCTGCTTATACTTAGCTCCTTGATAGGGTTGAATCTTAGGTAATCAATCTCATCAGTGGCCCTTCTCTTATATCTAATCTGGATTCTCTTTCTATTCACAGCAAGGTATCATCCCTTTCTCTTTTTTACCATTGCTACTTCCATCGCTGTTCTGATGAGTTAGCGAGTTGCATCCCTTCCTTACTGCCGAGGCTGTATATTATTATTATTATTATTATTATTATTATTATTATTATTATTATTATTATTATTATTATTATTATTATTATTATTATTATTATTATTATTATTATTATTATTATTATTATTATTATTATTATTATCAAAGATTGTCATTGACACCATCCTCAGAATGACCCTTGGATGATAATGTAGTAAAACACTGGCATCTATACACAGAAACAGTGTCAGACATTCTACGACTGGGAGGATATTAATCTAATTACATATCTTGCACTAGACTCACAGCATTGATTGACAAACTGAAGGAACTTGGCTCCCAGGGGAAGAATTTATAGCCAATGAATGAGGAATTTGGGAAGAATACCAAACGGGGCATGAAAATCCTCACTATACAGTGTATATGCATCAACTGAACCACCTAGATTTAACAATGGACCAGTTCCCTGAAGAAAATATTGGTGCAAATGATGTGCCAATGGATTTGTAAGCCGTAAGAAGTCATTCCAATAGTAATACTTTCAAAGAAAGTCAACAAGAAATATATTAACATAACGTTTAAAGTTGAAGAAATGTCATGTGACTCCGAAACGCTGAGTGATAGGTGGTGACGTCAGTATTTATATTGGTGTGGCGGGAGAATTGTATATGTGTGCGGGCCTGGGAAGGAAATCTGTATACTAACTGTATCAGATTTATAATTACAAATAGTGCCAGTGTATGTGTATTTTTGCTTCATGACTAAGTATGAATTAACTTTACTTCCTTATTAGTTATACATTTTTATTTCAAATAATACATATGATGAAGATCCCAACAAGGTTCAGCACACCCAATAAAAATATCCACCATACACCACTGATATTTATTTATCTATTTGCTTATCGTTTAACTGGTTAATAAAATACTATTGTTTTATCATCAACTCAGTTAGTAAAGGGTGTCTTTATAATCAGCCTAGCTAAAAATGATTTTTTTTTCTGCTGATCTAGAGAGGGGTGGTTCTGTTATTTGCTGAGCTAGGAAAGAAGGATTTATGATCTGTTGAACTAGTAAGGTGGGTTTATTATCTGCTGACCTAGGGAGGGATACTTTTATTATCTGCTGAGGTAGGGAAGGGTGGTTCTATTATGTGGTGATCTAAGGTGGCGCGGGTCTCTTGCTTTCGAGCTAGCATAATCCAACGATTAAGGGAAGGGTGGTTTTGTTATACACTGGGTTTGGGTTATGGTGGGGTTGTCCTGTCATCAGTCGAGCTAGGGAGGGCTCATGTTATACATCCGGTGAGCTAGAGAGGGATGGTTTTGTTATCTATTAGCTAGAGAGGGCTGGTTTTGTTATCTATTGAGACAGGGACTGGCTTGGTTCTGTAATCTGCTGAACTGTGGTGTATTTATCTGCTGATCTAAGAAGGGGTAAAGTTCTTCTTAGCTGAGGTAGATAAGGGTATTTCTATTCTTTGCTGAGCTAAGAAAATGTGAATCTGTTGTAAGTTGCGCTAAGGAGTGACTCTGTTAGCTGCTAAGCCTATAAGAGATGTTTTTTATCTGCTGAGCTGGGAGAGGATGATTTTGAGAAGTGGTGAACTTCTAAGGGATAGTTCTATTGTCTACTGACCTAGAGAGGGGTGGTATTATTATCCGTCGAGCTAGGGAAGGGTGGTTTTGTTATAAACTAGGCTAAAGGGGATGGGTCTGTTATCTACTGACCAGGAAAAGATGGTTATATAAACTGCTGTGCTAATAAAGGGTGGCTTTATCACCTGTTGAGGTAGAATGAGGTGATTTTATAATCCACCGAGCTGGAGAGGTGTGGCTCTATATATCTTGTTATCTGCTGTGTTAAGAACTTGTGGTTTTGTTAGCCATTGAGCTAAGGAGGGGACTTCTCTTTTATGATGAACAAGGGAAGCATGGTTTGGTTATCTGCTGAGCTTGAATAAGGTGCTGAGGTAAGGAAGGGTACCTTTATTATTCACAGAGGTAGGAAGAGGTGTTTGGCATATGCTGATCTGAAGAGGGGGGGATCTGTTACCTGATGATCTAGGAAGGGTGGTTTTGTTATCTGCTGATCTAAGGAGGGGCATTATTTTTTTTTATTAGTAGAGCTAAATAGGGGCAATACTGTTATAGGCTGAGCTAGGACCAGGAGATTTCGTTACCTAAGAAGATAGGAAGGGGTGGTTTTATTATCAGCTGAGGTAGGGAAGGATGGCTTTGCTATCTGCTAAGAAAGAAAGGGGTTATTTTATTATTCACTGAACTCGAAAAGGCTGATCTTACTATGCGCTAAATCAGAGAGATTATATGTTATCCACTGAGCTAGAGTGAGGTGGATTTGTCATCTGCTGATACTGGGAGGAGGAGCTTTTTAATTTGCTGAAATACAAAGGGACGGTTTTGATATCTCCTGAGCTATAAAGAAGTGGCTTATTTAAGTTAAGAGCAAGGAGGGAGTAGTTTTATTATTTGCTGAGGTAAGGAGCGGTGGCTTTATTATCCGCTGAGCTAGGAAGGGACGATTAAGCTATCTGCTGAACTATGAAAGAGTGGTTCTGTTATCTTCTGAACTAAGAAAGGGTGTCTCTGTAATATGCTGAGCTGAGGATGTTATCCGCTGAGCTGAGAGGCTTTGTCTTTTATCTGCTGAGCTAGGGAGGGGTGGTTGTATTACTGTGTTGTCTGCTAAAACTGAATGAAAAAGAGCGATTTTGTGATGGCGCATCCTTGAGTACACTTCTGATCCTTCAAAAGCCTCGTATTTTATGCATGAAGAGAGATATCCTTAATATTTTTTCTTGGTAAATAGGGATAACAAGACTCGAGATATGGGGATAGTAATACCTGTCTGTTTACCTGTCTATTATTACCTGTCTCTGCGTCTTCTTTTATTATAGTCTTCCTTTATTTTTGTTGGTTAGCTATCAGTTTTTCTGTTTACTTTTCGGTTATTGTTTGTCTTTCTGTCTTTTTCTTTCATTATTGTTTTCCAGAGTTTTCATATGTTATGTGACTATGATTGACTGCTAAGGGCGGTTTACACGGTCAAGCGGTTCGTCGAACGCGGTTCGGCAGACAAGTGTTTGAAGTGATGTTCGAGCGTGTGAACGGGGTATTTGGTTGTCGAGCAGGTTTGTCGAACGTGTTCGACAACCAAATACCCCGTTCACACGTTCGAACATCACTTCAAACACTTGTCTGTCGAACCGCGTTCGACGAACCGTTTGACCGTGTAAACCCCCCTTTAACCATTACCTCGTCTGTATCATTTCTTTACACTTTTTCGTTCTTGCCTTTATGTCTAGTTTCATTTTTTTTTCTTGTTATTGTCTGAATGCAGACAATAGTTATACTTGTGTATGTTGAAGTGTTACTCATTGCTTGTTTGCATTTGTTTAGACTTCTTTGTTATTGGCTGTCTGGATCGGTCTTCTGCTTATATTTGATTATTGTCTCTATATCTATTTGTACATTTAACCGTAGTCGTTGGATCTACGTATTCCTATATTTACTTTTCTGTTATTCCCTTTTTATGTCTTATCTTTTTTCTATTTTCTCTTTTGTGTGTTTGTATGTCCTAGGTTTCATTTTTTTTCTGCATCTCTTCATTATATTGTTGTATCCAACTTTATGTTGATAAGTTATATATTGCCTGTCTCTATTTTCTTTATAATTTTTCGTTATTGCCGGCTTAGCTTTGTTTTTATTTATCTGTATTGATATCTGACTGTATCTTTACAGCTCTGTTGAAATGTGTATACTCTAATACTATATGTATGTCTGTCTGTGAGACTCTTACTATATCTTTCCCCTTTGTCTGTATTTAATTTAGTCTGTTTCTGTCTGTCTGTGTAATGTATGGCATGCAGTTTAATCAATGATTTCTCTCTCTCTCTCTCTCTCTCTCTCTCTCTCTCTCTCTCTCTCTCTCTCTCTCTCTCTCTCTCTCTCTCTCTCATATATATATATATATATATATATATATATATATATATATATATATATATATATATATATATATATATATATATATATATACGCACACACACAGACACAAACACAAACATACACACACACACAGAGGAAGATCTAAATAGTCTACATGAGTGGTCAGAAAAGTGGCTAATGAAATTCAGTACTTCAAAATGTAAGGTAATGAGAATGGGTACAAGTGCAAGAAGACCCACCTTGACTACTTGGTGGCAGGAGTAGAACTTCAGTAGACAAAAAAATTAAAGATCTAGGAGTAAACATGTCTCCAGAAATACATATAAATGACATAGTAAGGGCAGCATTTGCTTTCTTAGCAAATGTAAGGGAACCCTTCAGGCACATGGACAAGGAAATGTTCAGAAATATTTATGTAACCTATGTGAGGCCAAAGCTTGAATATTCAGCCCCCTTTTGGAATCCGCATTTGAAAAAGCACGTAGTTAAGCTGGAAAAAGTTCTAAGACATGCCACGAAACTGGTGCCAGAAATATGCAATCTCAGTTATAAGAGGCTGAGGGAATTAGACTTACCATCACTCGAAGCTAGAAGAGTGAGGGGGGGGGCATGGGAACGGTTTTTAAATTCCTTTATGGTTATGACAGACTGGATAGAAATCGATATTTTGATATGGCTGGCACTAGAACTAGAGGTCAAGGTTTGAAGCTTCGTAAGAAAACTTTTTTGCAGGATATAAGGAAGTACTTTTTCAGTGTAAGAGTAGTTGATAATTGGAATTCACTAAACGAGGAGATAGTTAATGATAACTCAATCCATAGTTTTAGGGGCAAGTATAATAAGTATCACTAAGTACAAAATGGAACCGACCAGGAGACGGGAAATACGAGCTTGGGGCTCTCTCCCGTAAGCACAATTAGTTAATTTCAATTAGGTAATTACACACACACACACACACACACACACACACACACACACACAAAGGGAAGGAGGGATACGGCTCTGAACTATAGACCAGTTTCCTTGACCAGCATAGTTTGCAAAGTTATGGAGAAACTACTAAGGAAACATATCTCTCTTCACTTGGAATCCTTCAACTTTTTGTCAGTGAGGCAACATGGCTTCAGAGAAGGTAGATCAACAGTAACAAACTTATTAGAATTTTATGATGAGGTAAGCCGAATCTTACAGGAAAGAGAGGGCTGGGCAGATTGCATATTCCTAGACTTCCAGAAATCGTTTGACATTGTTCCACATGGGAGAGTTATTAGGAAGCTGCAATCAATGGCTAGAATAGGTAGAAATGTTTTAGAATGGATAAAAACTTACTTAGAAGGAAGGGAACAGAGGGTTAGAGTAAGACACTCAGTGTCTGAATGGAGAAGAGTTAGTAGTGGAGTTCCACAGGGTTCAGTTTTAGGGCCACTTTTGTTCCTTGTATATGTAAATGACCTACCAGAGTCTGTAAATTCATTCATGAATATGTTTGCAGATGATGCAAAGATTGTGAAGAAAGTAAAAAACGAGAACAATGGTAGAGAACTTCAGGAGGATCTAAATAATCTGCATGAGTGGTCAGAAAAGTGGCTAATGAAATTCAATACTTCAAAATGTAAGGTAATGAGAATGGGTACAAGTGCAAGAAGGCCCAAGCTTGACTACTCGGTTGCTGGAGTACAACTTCAAGAGACAGAAAATGAGAGAGATCTAGGAGTAAACATATTGGCAGATTTGTCTCCAGAAATACATATAAATGGCATAGTAAGGGCAGCATATGCATTCTTATCAAATGTAAGGGTAGCCTTCAGGCACATGGACAAGGAAATGTTGAGAAATATTTATGTAACCTATGTGAGGCCAAAACTCGAATATGCAGCCCCCTTTTGGAATCCGCACTTGAAAAAGCACATAGCTAAGCTTGAAAAAGTTCAAAGACATGCCACGAAACTGGTGCCAGAAATACGCAATCTCAGTTATGATGAGAGGCTGAGGGAATTAGACTTACCATCACTCGAAGCTTGAAGAGTGAGGGGGGATATGGTGACAGTCTTTAAATTCCTTCATGGTTATGATAGAGTGGATAGGGATCGATATTTTGATATGGCTGGCTCTAGAACTAGAGGTCATAGTTTGAAGCTTGGTAAGAAAACTTCTTTGCAGGATGTAAGGAAATACTTTTTCAGTGTAAGAGTATTTGATAATTGGAATTGGCTAAGCGAGGAGGTAGTTAATGCTATCTCAATCCATAGTTTTAAGGACAGGTATGATAAGTATCACTAAGTATAAAATGGAAGCGATCAGGAGACGGGAAGATACGAGCTTTGGGCTCTTTCCCGTAAACACAATTAGGTAATCACAATTAGGTAATCACACACACACACACACACACACACACACACACACACACACACACACACATATATATATATATATATATATATATATATATATATATATATAGATAGATAGATAGATAGATAGATAGATAGATAGATAGATATAAATATATATATTCAATAACACTGGGAATGTAACCAAATATATATGTTAAAATGTAACGAGAATAAAAAAAGAATTTTAGTTGTGCGAGAAGTTAGATGACTGTATTCAGTCGGTGAATTGAAAGTCACTGTCCGTAAGCTGCTGCAGAGGTAAAATATGAGAACTTACAGCCTCTGTAATTAGGATATTAAAGTGCTAATAGCAACATTAAGACATTATGTCAATAGATAATATATGAATTATAATCATATTATCAAAAGCGTAAGAATGACAACTTTAATTTTTGCAGAATTAATGCCAACAAAAACAAAAAACGCAGTCACGTTCGAAATAGATGAAAACAGAAGTATCGCATTAAGATGACGTGATTCCTCTTCCTTCTTTGCAAGAAGAAACGTAAACAGAGAATTAGGTTTGAGCAATGTCGAGTGTTTAGAAAGGTTAAAGTATCGCATTACTGAAGTTTTAGACTTCTCCTCCTCATTCCATTTTATTCTTCTTAGCTCACCCACCTACTTACTCTTTTTGCTTCTCTTTCTCTTCTTCGTCGTCTTCATCTTAATTTTCGTTCTGTTTTTATTCTTTTATTACTGGCATCATTGTCTCCATCGTGTTTATTAACCTTACTGTCGTCGTTATTATTCTCTCTCTCTCTCTCTCTCTCTCTCTCTCTCTCTCTCTCTCTCTCTCTCTCTCTCTCTCTCTCTCTCTCTCTTTCTATCTATCTATCTATCTATCTATCTATCTATCTATCTATATATATATATATATATATATATATATATATATATATATATATATGTGTGTGTGTGTGTGTGTGTGTGTGTGTGTGTGTGTGTGTGTGTGTGTGTGTGTGTATGATTACCTAATTGTGTTTACGGGAAAGAGCCCAAAGCTCGTATCTTCCCGTCTCCTGATCGCTTCCATTTTATACTTAGTGATACTTATCATACCTGTCCTTAAAACTATGGATTGAGATAGCATTAACTACCTCCTCGCTTAGCCAATTCCAATTATCAACTACTCTTACACTGAAAAAGTATTTCCTTACATCCTGCGAAGAAGTTTTCTTACCAAGCTTCAAACTATGACCTCTAGTTCTAGAGCCAGCCATATCAAAATATCGATCCCTATCCACTCTATCATAACCATGAAGGAATTTAAAGACTGTCACCATATCCCCCCTCACTCTTCTAGCTTCGAGTGATGGTAAGTCTAATTCCCTCAGCCTCTCATCATAACTGAGATTGCGTATTTCTGGCACCAGTTTCGTGGCATGTCTTTGAACTTTTTCAAGCTTAGCTATGTGCTTTTTCAAGTGCGGATTCCAAAAGGGGGCTGCATATTCGAGTTTTGGCCTCACATAGGTTACATAAATATTTCTCAACATTTCCTTGTCCATGTGCCTGAAGGCTACCCTTACATTTGATAAGAATGCATATGCTGCCCTTACTATGCCATTTATATGTATTTCTGGAGACAAATCTGCCAGTATGTTTACTCCTAGATCTCTCTCATTTTCTGTCTCTTGAAGTTGTACTCCAGCCACCGAGTAGTCAAGCTTGGGCCTTCTTGCACTTGTACCCATTCTCATTACCTTACATTTTGAAGTATTGAATTTCATTAGCCACTTTTCTGACCACTCATGCAGATTATTTAGATCCTCCTGAAGTTCTCTACCATTGTTCTCGTTTTTTACTTTCTTCACAATCTTTGCATCATCTGCAAACATATTCATGAATGAATTTACACACTCTGGTAGGTCATTTACATATACAAGGAACAAAAGTGGCCCTAAAACTGAACCCTGTGGAACTCCACTTCTAACTCTTCTCCATTCAGACACTGAGTGTCTTACTCTAACCCTCTGTTCCCTTCCTTCTAAGTAAGTTTTTATCCATTCCAAAACATTTCCACGTATTCTAGCCATTGATTGCAGCTTCCTAATAAGTCTCCCATGTGGAACAGTGTCAAACGCTTTCTGGAAGTCTAGGAATATGCAATCTGCCCAGCCCTCTCTTTCCTGTAAGATTCGGCTTACCTCATCATAAAATTCTAATAAGTTTGTTACTGTTGATCTACCTTCTCTGAAGCCATGTTGCCTCACTGACAAAAAGTTGAAGGATTCCAAGTGAAGAGAGATATGTTTCCTTAGTAGTTTCTCCATAACTTTGCAAACTATGCTGGTCAAGGAAACTGGTCTATAGTTCAGAGCCGTATCCCTCTTTCCCTTTTTGAAGATAGGTATCACATTTGCTTGTTTCCAGCATCTTGGAATCTCCCCCGACTCCAGTGACTCCTTAAATATGATACTTAGTGCCACTGATATTGTGTTTGCGCATTTTTTAAGCACATGAGGGGATATGTCATCAGGACCTGTAGCTTTATGAACATCTAAATCCATCAGCGCTTTGCATACCTCTGTGGCTGTAAGGTTGATGTTCTCTAATACCGGCCCTTGAGCTTCTATCACTGCAATCTGAGGGGGTGGGGTATTTTCTACTGTAAATACTGACTGAAACTCCTTGTTCAATTCTTTGCAGATCTCTTCATCCGTCTCACTGATGCTTCCATCTGCTCTCTTTAGCCTTAAAACCTGTTCTTTTACCTTCAGTTTTCCTCTGATAAAGCTGTGGAAAAGCTTGGGATTTTCTTTAGCCTTCCTGGTGATGTCCCTCTCATAGTCTCTCTCTGCCTCTCTCCTTTTACTTAGGTAGTCATTTCTTGCTCATTTGTAGGTTTGCCAGGCATTTATGTTTTTTCTCCTCCTATTCCTTTTCCAGCATTTGTCTCTCCACTCCTTTGCTTTTTTACACCCATTATCGAACCATTTCTCTCTGGCATGAATTACACCTACTTTGGTGACAGGTATGCAGCAATCTACTATCTTCCCATATTTCTCACAAAAGATGTAATACATTTCTTGTACAGATTTGTTGTAAAATAAGGTTCTCCAGTCAATAACTGCAAAAAGCTCATTCATTTTGATGTAATCTCCTTTCCGATAGTTCCTCCTCATGTCCTCAGTGCCTTTACTCTTAGGAAGAATATCTTCAATGATATACTCCATCAACAACACACAGTGGTCACTCTTTCCAATTGGTGGTTCATACTCAATTTTTTCAATATCCAACACATTATCTGTGAACACTAAATCAAGTAGTGATGGCTCATCCCCACCCCTGGCCCTTGTTGGTTCCATTACATGTTGGTGTAGGAAATTCCCTTGTACGCAATCTAGGAATCTTGCCCCGAATGAGTCCTCACCACTGTGTGGGTCAAGATTTATCCAATCTATCTCTTTATGATTAAAGTCTCCCATAATCAAAATCCTACATTTTTTTTCCCGTGCCATGTTAACAACTGAGTTTATGACTTCAATAGTACCTATATGACTTTCCTCATAAACTTCAAGCCTATTTTGGTTCCTTGGTGGGTTGTATACAACAGTTATTATAATGCTCTCTGACCCAGTATTTATGCGAGCAACAATAAATTCCTTGAACTCATTTTTTATAGCCAAGTTTATTTCTTCGACTTGAATCCTTTCACTTATGAGCAGTGCTATCCCTCCACCAGTCCTCTCAGATCTTTCAACCCTTAGTATTCTGAAACCCTTAGGAAAAACTGTGGCACTGTTTATGTCCTCACTCAACTTAGTCTCTGTAATTGCTACTATATCTGCCTTACTGTTGTGAATCCTATCTTTTAATTCTACTGCCTTACCAGCTAATCCATCAGCATTTGTGTATAACAGTCTAAATGAGGCCCCATCCCCTGATCTTCTGTCATTATCTTCTTTATCTCCCCTTTGTCTGGAAGAACTCTGTAATGAAAATTTTTCTTCTCTTCTTCATTTCTTTCATCATTTAACCTTCTTGCCTCTTGCAACAAGTTTTTGATCTTTCCCATCTCTTCCTGTGTTCTGTATTGTCTAATGAAAACTTCTTTGAATTCTTGAAGGTCTTTTAGACTTTTTTTTCCCAACAATATTTCCCTACATGTTTCCCCTCTCTCAAAGGTTACTTTTGTTGGTCTCGGCTTTCCTTCCCTCGAATATTTACCTAGTTGGTGTATGTTTACAATATCCTCAGGACCACATACTACTCCAAGCTTTCTTATCAGGTCTACAACCCTAGCTTTATTTTCTTCAAGTCTCCCCTGCCATGTTGGCTCCTGGGACTCGCTTATGCCTGAGATTACCACTGTCTTCTCCTTATCAAGTGCCTGTTTGATCAGTGGGTTTGCCCTTTCCATCACAACGTCTTTCATTTTTTCGATTACTGTCTCTTTATAGTCAACTGTTTGTATGTTTTCCAGTGCCACCACCTTTACAGCCTCTTTTACTGCCACATTCCCCTTTAGTGCATCAGCAAAGGAAGTTTTCATGGCATCATTTTCCATATTCAGCTCCTGGAACTCTTTTCTGAACTGTTCAATGTTTTCCTTAATCTGGACATTCCAAGCAGCAATCTCGTCTCTCTCAGAAGAGAGCAGTGAACTAACATCTAATTCCTTTAGGTTGTCATTCAGCTGTTTGTTTTTATCTTCTTGTTTAGAAAGTCTAGATTCTAGTTGACTCTTTTCCCCTTCCAGCTTCTTTATTCTTTTTTCTAGTTCCTTTCTCTCCTGCCCTTGTGCTTTATTTGCTTCCTCCAAAGATCTTATTTGCTCTCTGAGTGTTTCATTCTCTTTCATTTCTCCATCCATATTCTGAATTTTATCATCAAGGCTTATAACCATTTCCTCTAAATTCTTGATTTTCTGTTTGAGTCTCCTGATGGCTACCCCTCCTACCGACCCATGGATGGGAGAGGTTTGGGACAGAGATGGCGTCATTTTTATGTTCTCCCTCTCACAGAATATAGAAAGAAGACGAGAAAGAGGAAAAAAAAAGAGAAAAACTTTTAATTAAGCTTCACACCGAATTTTTATATCTCCATATAAGTGCTATTTAGTGACTCAGTTTATCTCTTTTCTGGTAACACACATCTTAACTCAAAAACTTGACCATGGTAATTTAAGAATAAAAAGAAAAAGAAAAAAAATGCAACAAAGCAAGAGTCAAACCTGAAGGAAAAATTCGAACCTGTGTCTGAGGTGGCACCCACCTGTTTCTGCTATATATTCTTCCTAACTGATAAGCTCACTTGCTAACCAAGGTATGTTATCACAAGATTAGACTTTACATTTAACTCAATATATATACAAAATAAAAACAAAATAGTAAAAGAGAAAGCTAAAAGAAAAGCAAAAAAAAAAATGAAGAAAATAAGACAGCTGTACTACTTGGCAACTCAACTCAGTACTGTTGACAGGTGGATATTTTTTTTTTTTTTACTTATTCAATTATTTCGTGTATCAAACTAACCAACAAGTTAATATAAATGGGAAGGATACTGATTTTAACAATATATGGAACCACAGGATCAGGTAAACGGCTTAAGAGCTTTCCCCAGTTTACACAAAAAATTAGGTAATGTGATGTGATGGTTTCACCTCTGGCAACTCTTCTAAATTTCCTTCAAGGCAAAACTGGACGGCAGCTTCTCTCTCCCCTCACGAAAAATGTTCTCAATTTTTTTTCCTTTAATATTTTGGACAGTCTCGTCATACAACAAATATAAGTTTTGTACTCACAATACTCTGCAGGATTTCAGATTTAGGGAAATTATGGTAAAGTTTTCCACTAAGCACTTAGTCACTCGAAACAATTAAAAATTTAAGAGGAGCAGTTCCGTGTGTCACTGAACGCGGTGATTACCTAATTGTGATTACCTAATTGTGTTTACGGGAAAGAGCCCAAAGCTCGTATCTTGTGTGTGTGTGTGTGAGTGTGTGTGTGTGTGTGAATCATAATTTATCCCTGACCGGGTCTCAAACCTAAGTCACATAATTACTGTGCTAAGGTGCTACCAGCTACACCAGTGAAGATCTAAAAGAAGAAGCATACCTTCCAGCTAATTGCTAAACTAGGAATGAACGCATTCTTTCTAAATGCCTTTTTGTTCAAATTACAGCTTCTTCCCAACCATCACTCATGGCTTCGTGTTCGCATGCAATTCAAATACCATACTATATGACCATCAATAATAATCAAATAAACACATTAACATATGTGAAAATATGAATCATATTTGACCCCTGACCGGGACTCGAACCTAAGACACATAATTACTGTGCCAAGGCGCTTCCAATGATTCATGTATTCATTTATATCAATGTGCTTATTTGATTCTTATTGATGTCTCTATAGCATGGTATTTGACTTAAATGCGAAAATGAAGCCAAGAGCCAGGTTTTTTTTTTATGATTGTGACACCAGGACGGGCCAAAAAAAATATATAAAATAAAACAGCCCTCATCGGGCCTGGGCACGAAGAATACATAAAGAGAAACAGAGATGGAGAGTGTAATGACTTGTCAGATGTGGAGGGATAAAAGATGTGTGATGAATATCCAAGAATATTCAGTGTAGCTGTAGGCATAGAAAAAGAGGAAGAAACTGTAATATGAACAAATAGGCATTCAGAAAGAATGTGTTTATTCCTAGCATAGCAGTTAGCTAGAGGGTTTGCTTCTTCTTTTAGACCTTCATTACTGTAGTTGGTAGCGCCTTGGCACAATAATTGTGTCTTGGGTTCTAGTCCCACTCAAGGGTAAAATATGATATATACACACACACACACACACACACACACATATATATATATATATATATATATATATATATATATATATATATATATATATATATACATATATATATATATGAATAATTTTTTACCCCAACAGGGACTTGAACCTAGGACTTATAATTACTAAGTCAAGGCGCTACCAACTACACCACACAAGGTTAAAAGGAATCCAACCTTATAGCTTATATCTGCTATACTTTGGAATGAACGCATTCTATCTGAATGCCACTATGCTCATATTACAGATTCCCCAACCTCACTCGTGGCTTCATTTTTGTATTTAATTCAACTCCCAATCTCATTCGGGTCCAACAATAACCAAATAAGCACATTTCATATGTGAAAACATGAATCATTTTTTACCCCAACAGGGACTTGAACCTAGGACTTATAATTACTTAGTCAAGGCGCTATCAACTACACCACAGATGGTTAAAAGGAATCCAACCTTTTAGCTTATATCTGCTATACTTAGGAATGAATTCTATCTGAATGCCACTATGTTCATATTATAGATTCCCCAACCTCACTCGTGGCTTCATTTTCGCATTTAATTCGACTCCCAATCTCATTCGGGTCCAACAATAACCAAACAAGCACATTACAAATGTGAATACATGAATAAATTTTTTACCCCGACAGGGACTTGAACCTAGGACTTATAATTAATAAGTCAAGGCGCTACCAACTACACCACAGAAGGTTAAATGAAATCCAACCTTATAGCTTATATCTGCTATACTTAGGAATAAACACATTCTATCTGAATGCTGCTATGTTCATATTACAGATTTCCCAACCTCAATCGTGGCTTCATTTTTGCATTTAATTCGACTCCCAATCTCATTCGGTTCCAACAATAACCAAATAAGCACATTATATATGTGAAAACATGAATATTTTTTTACCCCGACCGGGACTTGAACCTAGGACATATAATTACTAAGTCAAGGCGCTACCGACTACACCACAGAAGGTTAAAAGGAATCCAACCTTATAGCTTATATCTGCTATACTTAGGAATGAACGCATTCTATCTAAATGCCACTATGTTAATATTACAGATACCTCAACCTCACTCGTGGCTTCATTTTCGCATTTAATTCAACTCCCAATCTCATTCGAGTCCAACAATAACCAAATAAGCACATTACATATGTGAAAACATGAATCATTCTTTTTACCCCAACCGGGACTTGAACCTAGGACATATAATTACTAAGTCAAGGATCTACCAACTACACCACAGAATGTTAAAAGGAATCCAACCTTTTAGCTTATATCTGCTGTACTTTGGAATGAACTCATTCTATCTGAATGCCACTATGTTCATATTGCTGGACCCAAATGAGATTGGGAGTTGAATTAAATGCAAAAATGAAGCCACGCGTGAGGTTGGGGAGTCTGTAATATGAACATAGTGGCATTCAAATAGAATGCGTTCATTCCTAAGTATAGCAGATATAAGCTATAAGGTTGGATTCCTTTTAACCTTGTGTGGTGTAGTTGGTAGCGCCTTGACTTAGTAATTATAAGTCCTAGATTCAAATACCGGTCGGGGTAAAAAAATTTATTCATGTTTTCACATACGTAATGTGCTTATTTGGTTGGTTTTATATATATATATATATATATATATATATATATATATATATATATATATATATATATATATATATATATATATATATATATATATATATATATATCTATATATTTATATATATATCCTCAAGACAATATCCCCAGCCATGTTTTTTTTCCTTTGTATATTTATTATTATTATTATTATTATTATTATTATTATTATTATTATTATTATTATTATTATTATTATTATTATTGTTATTATTATTATTATTATTATTATTAATATTATTAGTAGTATTATTATTATCATTATTATCAGTATTATTATTATAATTATTATTATTATTATTATTATTATTATTATTATTATTATTATTATTATTATTATTATTATTATTATTATTATTATTATTATCATTCCCCCTAACGGAGGGAGCTAGAATACTTCCTTTGTGTTCCCCAGTGTGTCGTAAGAGTTGACTATATGAGGCAGAGCGAAGGAGCTGGGAAAACCATCCTCTGTATTTTCCCTTCCCAAAGAGTCAGTATATTTGCTTTGACTCGGCCACTCCCCTCATTAGGGAAAATTGGCTCATTTATATAGATAGAGTTATTATTATTATTATTATTATTATTATTATTATTATTATTATTATTATTATTATTATTATTATTAATTTTATTATTATCATTATTAAGTTGTCTTTATTATATATAAATAATTATCATTATTATATTTTTTATTATTTTTATCAATGCTGTATTTTTCATTTTTATGTATTTTCATAGTTTTATATATTTATTGTTGTATTATATTTTCCACTTACTTCCATTTTTCTTCTCTACTTTCTTTTTGGTTACTTTTTCATGTTACCATCTTTTACGTTTTATGTGTTTTTTTTTTTATTATTTTTATGTTCTTGTTTGCTTTATTTCTCTTATCTGTTAGGTTTCCCATAAATTATTCCTTTTGCTTAAATTCGTTATTTTTATTTAAATGGTCTTTAAACAATTGTTTAACTGTCAAAGAGGCATTGTTAAAAAACAATTTACATAAGAATATGTTGATCCCAAAATAAGACTATTAATTGGGTTAGTAGAAAATTCCCTTAATACTTATTAAGGGGATTATCTACTAACCCTTTTAGTATTCTTATTTAGGGATTATCATATTATTATGTTAATTACTTTTTATCAGTTCATCTTTTACAAGGATAGCCATTCTCTGGCTAAGATGTTTTGACAATTGATTTGACTTCTTTGGACTTTTTATCAACAAATTTAGCCCCCCGGTTCCTCCCAAAAATCCCAGCCCTTTTTTTCCAGCAGGCCAAATCCAAGATTGCCACCACACCACCATGAAAAATTACATTTTGAACCGGAGCACCTAGATCCATGTATGAATACACTTTTCTGGGTAGATAGACCATGAGGATTCCAATTCTGATATCAGTTTGCTGTTTTTACATCACTTTGACCCAAAAATCCAAGATGGCCACAATTCAGTGGAGCGAAAATGTAACTTGAAAAGGAAATGCTATTATCATCAGTAAAGTCTGTTTGTCAGCTAAATCTATCTGCTAATGTAACTGGAACTTCTGGAGGTGACATATTGATTTAAGGTAAATTTCACGTGGTATGGTCAAGGTCATTCAAATGTCATCTTCAATGCAATATATAATAGTCATGGAATTGAGGTCCTGGATAAACTAGGATAAAGTTAGGGAGAACCAAGCAGTTGTACGAGGTGCATAACAATTTCTAGAGGTGAGCTCCATGTGGGATGAGAGCATACACTGGCTGAGCTACATTGGTTGATTTTATTTTTATGAATGGTACTAAGTCATCTGACTGTGTAATAAATGTTACTTAGTGAGACAAAACTTTTTTTGTATAATTTTCCCTCAAATAACATTCGTATTTTTTTTTTCCACAGACTGGTATGATCCAACAATAAAGAGTGATGTGTGATTCTGTGTCCACTATTTCATGTGTCAATCAGTGTGGCAGGCCATGTGATGAAGTCACTGATTCTATTACCTCAACTGAAAAGTGGGAATTTCTCAAGACAAAGACCCTGTTATGGAGGGGTCTTGAGAAAGTTGGAGACGTGTATGGAACTGTGAATTGGGATAAGGGTCCCGTCTGACAATATATACATGATACATGTAGGTTGACCTTTTCAAATGTCATCTTCAATGCAATATATAATAGTCATGGAATTGAGGTCCTGGATAGACTAGTATAAAGTTAGGGAGAACCAAGCAGTTGTACGAGGTGAATAACAATTTCTAGAGGTGAGCTCCATGTGGGATGAGAGCATACACTGGCTGAGCTATATTGGTTGATTTTATTTTTATGAATGGTACTAAGTCATCTGACTGTGTAATAAATGTTACTTAGTGAGATAAAACCTTTTTTTTATAATTTTCCCTCAAATAACATTCGTATTTCTTTTTTTTCCACAGACTGGTATGATCCAACAAGAAAGAGTGATGTGTGATTCTGTGTCCACTATTTCATGTGTCAATCAGTGTGGCAGGCCATGTGATGAAGTCACTGATTCTATTACCTCAACTGAAAAGTGGGAATTTCTCAAGACAAAGACCCTGTTATGGAGGGGTCTTGAGAAAGTTGGAGACGTGTATGGAACTGTGAATTGGGATAAGGGTCCCGTCTGACAATATATACATGATATATGTAGGTTGACCTTTTCGAGTGGCAAGAAATTGGAACAGGCCATCAACAGACATAGAAAACTGGAAGTCGATGAGAGTCAAGGTCAATCTTTGTCTAAGTCTGATGATTGTTTCCCAGCTGCAGCTCCGGTTTCGAGGCGACTGTAGTCAAGTCTAGTGCCAATCCATGATAAAAGAAAATGTGTCTGGTGCTGTAAACCAGAGCTGCCCAAGCACCCAGAATGAAAGCTGAGCTTAATTTCATATGATCATTCTTGGGCAGCATTCAAAAGCCACACAGTAGCCCTAGAAGATCAAATAATGCGAGACAGAATCATCTGTCTGATCGACTATGCAAAGATGAGTCCTATGCACTTGAAATCACGTATCACATAAAATGCTGGTTAAAACATGTGCGTAGTTACCAGAAAATGAGTGAAGATGATAAACTCCCACACATGCATAACATCAATTTCCGTGAGGCTCAGACTATGTTCTTTGATCACATCAGAATAGTCATCTCTGAGGAACATGACCTAAGGTCACTACAAAGCCTCCTTCAAGACTACAAATCTATCATATTTCGGTATGGTTTCCCGGCATCTGGAAGCAAGTTATCCTACATCAAAGACATCCTGACCCAAGAGGTTGGGGGTAAGATCGGTTTCCTTTCCCGCCCTCAGAGGAACCAGAGTGACCTAGTATATGACACATCTGGGGGTGGTACTTATGTCAAAGCAGCACTCTTCTCCATCGGTGTCAGCAGTGAGCAACTGGTGCATAATGTAGCTGAGCATACGTATGACTTTTGCTAAAGCACCGGACGAAAAGAAGCCTGGACAGGACCTCAGGGCAAAAGAAGCTGAAATAGAACGGACAGCTCTTAAAGCTGTTATAAACTTGGTGGAGGTCAGTCAATTTGTGGACCTATCTGAGTTGTTGGAGCATCGTATTGTTGAGGAAAGTGTGGCCTTATTCAATTCCAATGGCACCTACAGGAAGACTCAGAAGAGACAGATCATCCAGAAGATTTCTCTGCAACATGTAGATATGTAGGAACCCTACATCACACTCATTGACATGGGGATGATCTGGAGGATAGCAATTCTATCAGCAGAAGATAGACAATCGCAAGATGGTACCCCATACAAGTGGTTAGACTATGTCCACAAGCTGTCATCCATTATCCTTGCCAGACATGGCAATGATAAAAGAATCATCTTTGTGAATGACCCATATGATGCTGCTTACTCAACTAAAGATGATGAGGGGGATCTGCGGGTACAGGGTAATACACATGTCCCAAACATCTGCATGAAATTAGGTGACCAATATCCCTCTGCCAGTGCATTCAGCACACTGCTTTGTAGCATCAGCAACAAGAGGCAGCTGCAAAGCCTGATATGCAGATACCTGACTGACCTTGCACCAAGTGTTGATGCAAAGATTATCTACTCTGTTGGCTCAAACTGTACCAACTGTCAACCCAGCAATCAATGCAGAACTACAGTTTTGACCAATCTGAGGCTGACTCTGCCCTCTTCTCTGCTTATGCAGTTTTGTGAGAGTCTGGTTCACTGGCACTGTTGTCATTGATGCTGCTGATATGGATACCTATGTCACAGCAGCATTCATCTCTCAGCAGTTGCCTGGCATGCTTTCTATCAAGTGAATGCAGAAAACAATCATCTGCAGTGACCTGGTGGCAGATGAGCTGGCCAGCTGTATTGTGCAGCTGCACTGTATGGCAAGGGTAAGAAGTTGTTGTATGATCAGGTGATGAACAGCTCTGTGACACTACGACAGCTCTCACGGTGCATAGATAGCCTTGACCTTGATGAAGAGGTGGTAGAGGATCTTTTCGAGTTCACACAACATGTTATCTACAGCGGCCACAAGAGTAAGACCATGGCTGAGGCCCGCACCAAAAAGTGAAAGAGCATGAAAAACATCATTCTTACATTTCCCTCCAGATGCAGATAGCCTACGCCAACACTGTCTTCGTGCAAACTGCTTGGCATATCTTGTGCGGCATCCTTCCTTGAAACACCACCCCTCACCTATCGGACATGGCTGGGAACTGGTGGATGGACGCTGTTGGCCTGTTCGCCACACTTAACCTGCTCTTCCAAAGCATCTTCCCACACCAAGCTCAGCTGAAGCAAGTGAGGTAGATGAGAGTAACTATGATGATGGGAAAGACGATGATGTACAGGGGAGGAAGGGGGACTCATCGGAAGATGATGATTCAAAATGCTCTGATTCGGACTAATCATGTGTCTCAATGTCATAATAATGTGCAGCATAATACGAAAAGAAAAATGGTGACTCTTTATGTGGTTTAGTTTTGTTATGGTGTCACTTAATTGCCAGAAATGCAATTTTCAGTGTACACAAATTTTTCATCACTTTTATCACATATTTTATAACTGCATAAATGTATGAGTGGCATACCAAAACCCCATACCTTCTAATCCTTTTCAAAAATTAAGTTTTTTGCTGCACCGAATTATGGTCGTCTTGGATTCTTGGGTCAAAATGATATAAAAACAGCAAACTGATGTCAGAATTGGAATCCTCATGGTAAATTTACCCAGAAAAGTGTATTCGTACATGTATCTAGGTGCACCGGTTCAAGAGCTAATTTTTCATGATGGTGGTGGCGTAAATCTTATATTTGGACTGCTTGAAAAAAGAGCCAGAATTTTGGGAAGGACAGGAGGGCTAAATTTTTTATAAAAAGTCCAAAGAAGTCAAATCAATTGTCAAAACATCTTAGCCAGAGAATGGTCACGGAATTGAGGTACTAGACCCGATTAATAGGGTTTTGACTTGTTATATTGAAATTAGATATAAATGGAAGAGCACTTGGGTACTTTCCTCCCTAACCTCCTCCTCATATCTAAAACCCAGCTGTCTATGCATACTTCCACTGACCTATTTCAATTCTCTCACTATAATCTTTATACATGTTTTTGTTCCAAAGGCGGAGTCTGTGCCTACTGCAATATTAACATGCCTATTGTGAGGCTCATAGACCTTGAATCTCCTGACTTTGATGTTCTCTGGCTAAAAATTTATATCTCCATTACCACTATTTTCCTTTGCTTCTGCTGTTGTTCTCCAAACTCCACCGAGTTTGTGTCTGTCTGTCCTCGTGCCCTGAGTCCTTGCAATCTTCTCACCCACATGCCGAATTTCTCTACATTAGAGACTTCAATGTACACCACAGTGAGTGGTTTAATCTTCTCACACTGATGTGGGAGGAAGTGAGGCCCTTGCTTTCTCTATTACTCATGATCTGGAGCAAATAATTAAACATCCTACTCATGTTCCTGATCGTCATGAACATGCAGTAAGCACTCTTGACCTAATTCTTACTTCTAACCTTTTAAACTACTTTTATTTTTTGCTTTCCCCTCTTGGTAAATCTGACCATTCTATGATCTCAATCTCTTCCATTTTTGCTCCCCCTCCACCAATCCCCCCTACTCAGAGCTGCTTTTGGCACTTTGAGCATACCCAACATGAAAATTTGCGTAACTTCCTCTTTGACTTCCCATGGAATATTTACTGCTTTCAGTCCCTCAACCCTGATCAGACAGCCCTAAAAGTTGCCGAGATCATGGATCATGACCTTGGGAATGAAGGCATACATCCCCTCTTCAACAAAAACTTTCTCTCCCCCTAAACCTTGGTTTGACCGTGCCTGTTCCATGGCTATCCAGGCCAGGAATCGCGCACAATAATCTTACCAAACCTCTCCTTCTAATTTAACTCACTCTGCATTATTTGTAGCTAGGAATCGCAGTACTGCTCAGATTTGAAGGTCAAAGGCTTCCTTTATAAGAAGAAAAGTTGATGATCTTAACTCCTCTCCCACTGACAAATGCTTCTGGTCCTTAGCCAAAAACCTCTCCAAAAACTTCAGTTAACTCAAGCTTTCCCCCTCTCATTCGTTTTGATGGGTCAATAGCTTGCTCTCCCACTGACAAAGCCACTCTCTTTGGCTCTCATTTTTCTGCCAACTCTTCTATAAACCAGTCTAGTGCACCTGTGCCTCAATCTTTACCCCTTTCTATCCCTATGCCCTCCTTTACCCTTTCTTCACGCAAAGTTCATAAGGTTCTTCACTCACTAAAGATGAACAATGCATCTGGTCCTAATGGTATCCCTGCAAGGTTCCTAAAGGAGTTTGCAGATGAACTGGCTCCCATGCTCTGCCATATTTTTTGCCTCATCCTGTCAACCAGTATCTATCCTTCATCTTGGAAGCATGCTCTAGTTCAACCTGTTCCTAAGAAGGGTGACCGCTCTGTTCCTTCAAACTACCGACCTATTGCCCTAACCTCCTCTAGCCTGCTGGCTAGTACAGTGGTAACGCGCTGGCTTCGCATTCATGAGGTCGAAAGATCGGTTCCCGTCCAAGACCGAGAGTTTAAGCTGCTTACTGGCAGGAACTGCTGTGGGTGGACACCACAGTGGGGGGTTGGGGCTTACCCTGGCTGACGAATACCCATTGTATTGAAATGGAAATAAAGTATTATTATTATTATTATTGCTAAAGTTTTTGAAACTTTGCTCATTGATCACTTCTTGAAACGCCTTGAATCTAACTCACTTATCTACGATCACTAGTACGGCTTCCGCAAGGCAAGATCCACTGATGACCTCCTGTCCTATCTTACTCATGTATGGTCATCTTCTCTGGGGAACTATGGAGAATCCTTTGTCATCGCCCTTGATATCTCTAAGGCTTTTGACAGAGTCTGGCACAAGGCTCTGTTGGTCATATTCCCTGCCTATGGCTTTACCCTCTCTTTTTGTTCTATAATTTCCAGATTCTTTCCGACAGTTTTATATCTGTAGTTGTTGATGGGGCTACATCTAGCCCTTTCTCTGTTACCAGTGGTGTTCCACAGGGCTCTGTTCTTTCACCTACTTTGTTCCTTCTCTTCATCAATGATCTTCTACAATCCCCATCATCCTCTCTTCTTCATGTCTTTGCTGATGATACTACCCTTCACTTCTTCTCTGTCTTTTCTTCACGACCATCATCTGCTACTCGTGATCAGGCTCGTATCACTCTTTCTTCTACTTTCAACTCCGATTTGCAGAGGGTATCTGAGTGGGACACTTAAAGATTCTGGCTATCTCTTTATCTTCTTCTCCTCCTGATAACCCAATGGTCTTCGAAACTAACAAAATTTGCCCTCTTAATCCTATTAACATATTAGGAATCCATATAGCCTCTAACTTGTCTTGGAAGAATCACATAATCCAAATTTGTAACTCTTCATCCAAAGTATTGGGGGTTCTCTTTTGTTTTTGTCATTACTCTTCCTCTTTACAGTTACTTATGATCTATAAAGGTATTATCCATCCCTGCTTAGAATACTGCTCACACACCTGGGGTGCTTTTTCTTATACATATCTCCTTGATAGGGTTGAATCTAAGGGAGTCAGACTCATTAATGATCCTTCTCTTACTTCTAATCTGGATTCTCTCTCTCTTCGCCATAAGGTATCTTCCCTTTCTCTTTTCTATCACTACTACTTCCATCACCGCTCTGATGAGTTGGCGAGTTGCATCCCTCCCCCACTAACGAGGCCGCGTAACACTCACCAAGTGGCCTCATCTCACAGGTACTGTGTGGAGATTTGTAGCTCGCGGATTGCTCGATGCAGCGACAGCTTCTTCCAATCTACCTCCCGAGTCTGGAACTCTCTTCCTTTTTCTGTCTTTCCTAATTCTTATGACCTATCATCCTTCAAAAAGTGGATCTATCGTCATCTCAGGGCCTAATCTTCCATATCTATAGGTCCTCTGTACTTTGACAGTTTGGTGTACTGTTGCAAAAGCTGGCGTCATTGGTCCTTACTTTTTTGAAGACCATAATGGAAATGGTGTT
Organism: Halocaridina rubra; assembly: GCA_037179515.1. Classification (NCBI taxonomy): domain Eukaryota; kingdom Metazoa; phylum Arthropoda; class Malacostraca; order Decapoda; family Atyidae; genus Halocaridina; species Halocaridina rubra. The sequence goes on from JAXCGZ010002162.1 coordinate 32,222, forward strand.
TCTGTGAACTCCGAGCATTACATCGAGATGATAAGCAACTTCTTTGTGGCTGAATTATGACGAAAACGTATTCCTATCCGATGTGTGTGGTTTCAGCAGGATGGGGTCAGGGGCCCACACAGCCAGAGCATCAATGGACGTTCTTTGCCTTCTCTTCAGTGACCGCTTCATTTCCAGGTTTGCTGACACTCCTTGGCCCCCTCGGTCCTATGATTTGTACATGTGTGATTATTTCTTGAGGGGAAACCTCAAGGCACGTGTGTATGAGCATAAGCCACG